>PVHY01013498.1:0-41209 GCA_004024945.1 Uropsilus gracilis | reverse complement strand
CACTGCCAAGTGTGCTCAGCATTTTTCTAGTCCCAGCACCAAGGACCTGGACTGTGCCTGTGCGTGCATCCGTTTTCTGTCTCATTAGCAGGAGGGGTCATTGGATCATTTGCTGGTGGCATTGGGCAAATCTGTTTCTTGAAACTGTTCTCCTGGGATAAACAGATAAAGCCATCATTGTGCTCATGGTGGTGTCTCCAACTCTCAGGATGAGTGATGGGCCCTAATGGTATTCCACGGGGATGGCGCACGCTGGCTGTGGGGTGGCTTTCGGTTGCCTTGGCAACGCTATCCCAGGGACACGCTGGCAGCCACATTTATTCAAAGTTAAGATTCTGGGGAAAAAAGAGAAAATGACAGTATTTCAATTGAGATTTTCTACACCTAAATTAACTTTGCTCAAGAGAGATGCATTTTGCATTGCTATCATTTTCTCCAGTTTGTGTGTGATTTCTCATTAGAATAGCAAATGCTGCCCTCGGAGGAGAGCTGGCTGGGAGGGGACTTGGCTGGGGGTGGAGGAGATTCAAATGACTCAATACCCTGAGTCCCGGAGAGAAGGTGGTTTTCTTTTAGCTCCATTTTCCAACACAGCCCTGAGGAGAGCTGATTGGGAATCGAAGTAGACCCGTTGGAAGCCCAGAATCCTTGGTGCTGTGGGATTCAGTCCAAAGAGAAGGACTGTCGCCTTTCCTATTGTTTTTGCAGGAAATCTGGTCTTGCTGTGAGGTCTATTACCATTTCCTACACCCGGTTTCTCAGACTTGGCACCACTGCTATTTCACCCTGGGTAACTCTCTGTGGTGGGCAGCCACCTGGTCCCTTGAGGATGCCCAGCGGTATCCTGCACTCTCCCCAACAAGTGCAGGGAACCCCACACACACACACAAGCTGTGACATCCCAAGTCTCCTGTCATTGCCCAATGCCTTCCGACTGAGACCTGTCGTCCAAAAGGAAGGTGTCATGTCACCCACGAATAACTTGCCACCTGTCTTCATTCATCCTCAGGCTCAATTCCCTAAACCAGAGAACCTGGGTCTCGGGCACCTGGGACCCCAGGCCCAGAATGCCCCTGGTGAGAGCTTTGTCACGGGCACCCGGTCTCTGACACCTACGCACCACAGTGCGACATCCTGGCTAGCTACCGGGAGACATGCCTTCCTCCGCCCTCCTGCTTCAGTCACAGCTCAGCTGTCTTGTTCTCTCTTGCCCCATCTTTCATCAGAGTGTGCATGTCTAAAGACAGAGACTCACACCTCCCAGGCCCATGACATGAGGACTGAAAGAGCAACCAAGCGAAATGAAAGTACGTACCGCCATGGGGGCTGCTGTGACTTCTATAGGCCATGGGTCTACAGAATCTCGGTTCTCTTACTCCTATAATCAGCTACAAAATTAAACACACACGGGAAACCTGATGTCACACTTTTACTCTCTGCAAGATTCCAGGTGTTCTTTCCCGACAAGATGTGCTGTAGCAAAGTTCTAAGTCAATGAGAGAACACCCCGGTGCCAGTCCCGGGATTCTAGAATGAAGGTGTTTCTTTGGAAATCCAATCTGTGTGTGTGCACAAAGTTATTCTTGCGTGACATTTTTATTTGGAGGCTTTGTAACATCGTCCTGAGAACGAACACTTTTGGGAATTATCAGCTGATGTCATTTTGTAATTTTCCAGGATGTTTAGGAGCCAGTAGGCCTTCTCATAAGAAGTAACATAGGTCTGGAAGTATGCAGCTTTTCTGTCTTAGGCCTCTTCAACACTACCTGTGTTTCATAATCAAACCTTGATGGATTTTTTGGTTCCGTGCACACGCACAGTTACTGAGCTTTGGGCTGTTTTCTCATCTTCAATTTCGGGTGTATTGTGAGCTGAAATCAGACATTCATCACATAGTCATGGCCAACGGAGGGTTCTCTTAAGAAGAAGCCATTTCATCTGATAATAAGCAGAACGCGGTTACGGAAGTTTTTCCTAGAAGCTAATTCGGTTAGAATTGACCTGTGCTGGGCGCGAGACGACACTTGGAAAATTTTATGCGAACAAACATCAGCGCCACATCACCCCCCACATCTCCCCCCAGCGTTCTGAGCTGTTTGTGGGTTGCGTGGGGGCTGATTTCACCCCCTGAGAGCCTAGGCTCCTTGGGGATGGGAAGGTCATGCGTTTTTGCATCTGGTTGACCTAAACTTAAGCTCCCCTCCCTCCATGTGATGCAGAGCCCTTATGGAGCCCTCTTGAGATCTGGGCCAGGCCAGGGACTCTTCCCCAGATCCCCTGCATGGGGTGTTAGGAATTGGGGCTCTTAGAAGCCCCCCCCCCCAGGAGCCAGCAATATGCTGTTTCCCATCCAACTCGTTACATGCTTGTCTACTTGTGAAACTCACCAGTTGACTTGTTTTTCTCGAACCCAAGTGAGTCCTAGCCTCAGCCTCCCAGTGGCTTGGATTATAGGTGCGCACCACCGTGCCTGGCTTGACACGTTTTTCTGCATGTAGATGATATTCTCCTTCAACTAAATGTCATTACAAATCCCATGTCCCACTGCCATGACACCAGTGAGCCATCGTCCTATTCATTTGTGATCTCCCCTCCCCGACCCCCTCTTCCCCCTCCCTGACATAGCGGTGGGAGAGATTTGGGGTACACAACACTGTAAGAAAATAGATAATCAAGGAAAAGAAATGGCATGTCCCCTGGTGACTCCGGTGCACAGACAAATTAGAGACTCTGGTGGATGTTGTATCCAAATCCCATGGCAGTCCAAAGTGAGAAGTGTCCCTTCATCACTAGCCCCAAGAACTAGCGGATCAACACGCATGACCAGGAGGACATCAGCTCCCGGTGGATAAGCTGGTGGCACAACACTATGGAGGATCCGGTCCGAGCCTTTCGCTGTGGCGGTGAGGAAACGGAGCAGACAAGGGAAATGATGTTCAAGGTGACCTGCAGGGACCTGGTAAGTCAGTGGCATCCACCCAGCTCATGACTCCTGTGGCTCTGCATTGAGCCAGGTGGCGAGAGTCCCGACATTCCCATCATAATACGGGACACTGACCGTGCTACCAGAAACCTGCTCGTGATGGCGAGCTTGACCAGCCCTAACTGTTGGAGGTTCACGAACAATCTTCCCTGCCTGTCAGCCTCTGATCTCTGCTGTGAACTCACAGGACGCCAGGACTCCAGTTGAGGTTCAAAGCAACAGGTTTACTGGCAAGAAGCTGCTACACCAGGGTCCCCAAACCAAGATGACAAGAGACCCCAAGCAATCTCTGTTCCAACCTTTTATAGGGCAAAACCACCACCACCACCACCCGATTGTGAAGACAGCAAGCAAGTGGAGGATGTGTTCCCATAACTACAGTTTCCAATAATGCTGGCATCCATCCTCTATCAGGGGACGATGATGACATCTATCCTCTATCAAGGGGACAATGCTGGCATCTGTCACTCACCAGGAGGACAAGATGGTTGTCAGGAACAACCAGGAATAAGGGGAGGCAGACACAGGATGTGGGTCCGGCCAGGCACAGTAGAGGTAGGTCCTTCCCACCGAGGCCAGGGAGAGGACACTGGTTTCAACATAGAGGTTTTAAACAAAATGGAGTCACTTTGGTTCATCTGTCTCCAACACTGACCATGCCTTTTACTTTTCTCTAAGACTTCGAGGTATAACAAGTCACAAGAATATAGAGCTGTTGAGCATCTAGCAACGAGCTCCTTGTGGAAACTGTGTTTCTGAAATCAGAGTAACACGCCTCGGTGCCTGGGCGAGTGCTGAGACCCACAATCAGAGGACATGGGAAAGGGCCAGACAGTTGTCCTTGTTCCCCGCAGTTGCCGGGCAGAAGTGGGCAGTGCCCGTGCCGGGGACAGCTTGCCCCTGGGAGGACTCTCTCTGCTGTTCTTCATGTCGAGAGCAGTTGATGCTCTGCTGAGGGGCTCCATGGGTGCACACGCTTTTACTCAGCTTGGAATAACACAGAGAAATGGCCTGTTGGATGCTTGGTAAGTGCGGTATCTATTTGCGCTTTCACTTAGAAGACGAACCCGTTAAGGCTTCGAACAAAACATCAATGTGTCTAAACACAGGGTGTCCGAGGCAAGGCTGTGATTTTCACTAGTTTGGTTTCCAATTTGCTGCTTTATTTCCTTATTTCCATGCCGGAGACGGAAGGTGAGCTCAGTTCACCAAAGCATGAGAATTTCATATGACAACGAATAAAAAAGCAATACTAGGACCATGAGTGCCTTAACCACACATGACATGGCTGAAATGATGGCTTTCACCAGACAAAAATGCTGCGATGCCCACCCCCACCCCCACCCCTAACCCCGTCACAACCAGCTGAAATGCTGGGGAAACTAATTTTATGACGTGGGAAGGACATAGCAGGAACAGAGGCACGCTCTAGGGGAACTGAGTAATAGGGTTCCGTCGGAAGCGACGCTGTAAATAAAGAATTTCAGCACAATCCTCCCAAGGATCTGGCAAGATCAGAGTGATGTGCCCATTTTTCAGATGAGGCTAACAAGTCACAGAAGTCCCAGAGTTGGGACTCGCGCCGATCAACCAGGATCATGCCATCCCCCCATCCCTCCCTGGTGATGCTATTGGAGGAATGCATTTGTGCAAAGTGTTAGTGGAGGTCTTGGGATGCAGTAGTGATCAAGGAGGACAATGGGGTGAAGAAGAGACGCCCCATGGAAACAGCTGGAGAGAGATGCCACGAGAGGAGGGAGGCCAAGAGGCAGTGGGACCCTCACCGCCACAGCCTGGAGCAGAGCCCCCCAAACAGCGTGTCTGTTTGGGGGGTGCCACAGGCTCCTAGGGACACGGGCACCAGGACAGCTCAAGGTCACCCGGGAATGTTCATGCATTTCCTGGGCAGGTGATCGTCACAAGTTTGGTTTTCCAGACGAGCGACACCTGCAAAGATGCTGCTTCCCGGAACCTCGTGGGCGAGACCTTATTTGGGGAAAGGGACCTCGTAGCATGGACGAGTTAGGACTGGAGATGCTCTCGCCTGGGCTGCCTCTCTGGTGTCTCGGCCCGAAGATGAGTGTCTCTGCAGACACAGCTTCCACCCAGGGGATGTGGGGACGGCCAGGCTGCGGAGATGCGGCCAGAAGCCGGAGGCGGCCGGGATCCCCCTGGAGCAGGCAGGAAAGAGTCGCCTCCAGAGACCCTCCAAGGAGGCTCCAGGCTCGACTCTGCCTTGAATTTGGGGTTCTGCCCCCCCCAAAACTAAGAATGCGCTTGTTGTGGCTTAGCAACCCTAGGAAGCTAAGGTTCCTAGGTTCTTGCTGGCCCCATTTCATTGATAAGGAGGATGTCAAGGCGATGTCTCCACTCACCGGCGGGCAGGAGGCAGGGGCCAGGCCTGGCCACAGAGACGAGGCAGAGCGACACACAGACGCCAAGTCCGTGGGCTCGCTAGGGGCGCTTCCCCCGGGGGCTTGGTCCGCCTTCCTGCACCCCCTTCCGCCATTTTCCAGCCCGTGTTCTGTTGGCCATCCCGTGACGTCAGGGTCATTACGTAATGCAATTACGACGACATAATGCAATTACGTAAATGTAACTATGAGGACGACGCTTAGGCTGCGGGGTCGTCCAGGGAGATGCATCGCAGACCTGGGCACAGGCTGGCTCTGCCCGCAGCCCGGGGGGCCAGCCAGCCCCGGCCACCAGCGTGGGAGCATCCCTCGCTGATGGAGCCGCGCGACGGGCACCGAGCCGCAGCGGGACCGGGGGACCCACCTCTGTGCCCACCGAGTCCTTCATGTCCAAGCACCCAGAGCCGGTGCTTTTCCAGAACGGGCTCCGCAGGGCAAAGGGGTGAGCACTTCACAGTGACCGGCCGAGGGACTGGGCCCTGCTCCACGCTCACGTTCACGCGAGCGCTGGGTGACCTCTCATGACCTCTGCGCGGTGACCTCCGGCGCGGCCCGGCCCTACACCGGGATCTGCTAAATAAAACAGAAGCTGCCTCTGCTCTCTCTACGTGCTCTCTGCAGGCAGCCGTGACCTTTAGGGGCGCCCGAGGGAGGCTCCGAGCCCACGCCTGGCGGTGGGCCTCTGTGCCGCTGCTCCAGCCTGGCTCTCTTCCCGGCCTCTCCTTCCCCCAGGGCCGCCGTGATTTTAATTAAACGCTCCCTCCACCGACTGGGCTGCGGGCCTTGGGGAGCCAGGGCCTGAGAAATGGCCTCCCGGCGGGAGTCAGGCTTCAGACTTCAAGCTTCAGGCTGCTCTGGGACCCCGGACCCCCCTGCTGCCAGCCCCAGGGACCCCGCGTCCCTCCCCAGAGGGACCCCCGCAGGCAGCAGGGGGCTGCCAGCCTGCATTTCAGGGCCTCCTGCAAGGACATCTCTCCACCTCCACCGGTCCCTGCTGGAAAGGCGGCCTGGTCCTCCCAGCCAGGCTGGCAGCCGGAGACTGTTGGGTATTGAGACTGTTGGGTATTGTCTTGGCAGATGCCGCAGAAACCACCATCTGAAGCAGGGTCACCAAGACAGGCCGAGTGGATGTCAGCGCTTGCACATTCCAGCTGCGCTGTGGAGACGGTGTTTCCCTGCTGTCTCTGCTCAGGGACGGGGTTCAGGGTCGCAGTGAGGCTACCTCAGCCCTTCTGTTTCGGCACCTTCAAGGACAATCTTGATGTTCACCTTCTTCACAGTCAATTCAGTCATTTTCAGCAAGATTGCACCCCCCCCACCATGGGGTCACTTCCTCCCCCTTTGACACTGAGCCTGGTCCTGGAGAGGGCTGGCCACCCCGCCTGCTGCCAGCAGTGACCGGATCTGAATTCTGCATCTAGGCCTAAAGGAACATCGCCTGCCTGTTTCAGCTCTCTCATCTGGAAGTTTCCTGCCTCTCCCCTGAGTCACAGCCTGGAGTGGTCAATAGGATTTGTGGGGGCGGGGGGTGGTGGGGAGTGGTGTCAGCAGTCTGAAAACAGACCACCATAGCCAACCAGCAAAACTGTGAGCAAAAGTAAAACCTAGAGCAGCATATGCAAAGGTCCTGGGGCTACCGGTCACATAGTCTCTGGTTGATCCAGCCTTCCAGGGAACTAGACAGAAACAGAAGTCTCTTCTCTTAGATCTCCTGGTCTGCCTGGGAATTCCAGTTCCTCTGTCCCCAGTATTCAACTACCATCTTCTCAAGCAAAGTACTGCCCCACCCCCACTCATGTCTAGGCTAGAAGAAGAAAACATTCCTTCAGCAGTGATTCCTCCCTGACTTTCCATCTTACACTTGAACCTTCACATCTTCTCTGAGTCCATTAGGGTCATACCCAACTGGGCCAAATATCTCCAGCAGCTCTGGAGAAACTCGTACTTCACGCCGCTGCATAGTTATACAGAAGCTCAAGGAGATAAACAGGATGTCTCCAGCACTAGGTAAATCTCATTATTCCCCTGATTTGTTTATTCATGAATGCAACCAAGACTCCCTGAAAGCTTCCTATTCGGGCTGCCAGATACAATCCAGAGTGCCTGGTTAAATTTAAATGCTAAATGAACAGCAGTTTCCAGTATGACCATGTCCTTAATTTGCACGGACCCTAGACCAAAAATCGTCTGCGATTTACCTGAAATTCAAACTTAACCGTGTGTCCCATACTTTTATTGGTCCAATTTGATACCTGATTTACCGAGACAGCCATGCATAGAAGGGGTTGGCGGTGATGGAAAAGATCTCGATCCTCCCAGCACTTCTGAGATTGTGGATCATGCAGGCCTGTGTGCAAGTGGTGGTCTAGTCCCAGGCCCTCCGGGGCCTGGCCAGCTTAATGGGCCTTCTGTTCTAGTTCCTTTGCTTCTGATCTTCCATTTCCCTTTTTTAAGTCAACTTGCCTCTGTCACCATAAATAAACAACTAAATGCAGACAGACATGGAGCCAGATGTGCAGACGAGACAAGACACAGGCCAGACACAGCTCTCTGCATGGGGAGCCCGTGGCAGACCAGGTGTGTGGCTACGTAGGAGCAGGACAAGAGCTGCCACGCCTCAGCCACCTCTGTGTCCTCACAGATGCTCCTTCTGCCACCTGACAATGGAGAGGAAGAACCCAGCCTGTTTCAGGTGGTTCTGAATGGCACCGGGCAGCTGCCGGCCTTGGCTGACAGGGTAGAGTAGCTTGGTGAAGTGTGAGTGGCCCTGAAGGAGAGCAGAGAAGGCACATTGGCTCTGCGCACAGCACGCAGAGCAGCTCACCTTGCAGGGAGGGGTCCACCTGAGGGTTGATACGGAGTCACAGGCAGCGGCTAGGGCCTGTGACATCAGCTGCAACTTGGTACTAGCAGCCTCCAGCACAGGGCACACCTGGGGGAGAGGTGTGTGGGTGGGACTTTCTGCATGGCCCCAGGTTGTGGCAGTCTCTGGGTCTCAACCCAGCTGCCCCGACCCTGTCGCTTCTTAGTAGTCAGGAGAGAAAACCAACCATGTCCACCAGCCAGGCCCTGCCCAGGCTTCCCAGGGCTTACCCAACCAGCCAGGCTCTGGGGTGCTGACTGTGGCCCAAACTCACCAAGGGAGAGAGTGTGGACAGTCACCTGCCCTCACCCAAGGTCCTTCATCTTAAAGGAGCCAGCTAGGAAGAGAAACTGGTCACGATGACTTGCCGTGGGAGTGATGCTGGGCTGGTCATCTGGTGAGCAGCATGGGCGTCCAGGGCCAGTGGAACCCACTGAGGTCTGTGAGCTGCACCCCAGCACCAGGATTAAGCCATGTTCCATGTTCTCAGCTGCCCAGACTCTCCTGAGCCTGCGTGTCTCTGGTCTGGTTGTCTGGCTTCCTCTGTAATTCCATGAACCAACAGGACCCTTCCAGGGTTACCGCCATCTGCCAGGGAGGCCAGGATTGATCTGCAAAAAGCTGTCAGGGAGTGACCAGTAGAAGAGGAGCCAGTGTGGAGTGTGTGGTACCACAGCAAGGTGGCTTAGTGAGCTGGTACCTGGAGATGGCCAGGGATAGGGAAAGCTGATTTGTGCATCAGCAATTGTTGAAAAGGTTTGAAGCGCCTTGGAGAAGTGGTACAGTTTGGAACACTGGAGAGAGAAGCCAAGAGAAGATACTGGAGAAAGACTGGACTTGACAGAGTGCCTGCCTCGAGTTTGGAGGGGCAAAGGGCACCATCATGGACATGTGTCCTTGGAACCTTTGGGACTGAAAATGGTGACTGGGATAAGATAACTGCCACTTGGGGTTGAAGGACTCTGTTTTCCTGGTTAATTTCCCTTGTAAAGAAAACCCAGTTGTTCAAATTACATTTGACTTGTTCAAATTACATTGGTGACAAATTACATTGGTGACAACTGCCACCCGTGGGTGGTTCAAACCTTGTAAGAATCTGGGTGACAGAAGCCACATTTTAAAAGTGCCGCTTTTTTTTCTTTGGCTTGTTGGTTAAAGGTTTCTGTCCGATTTTGACCCAATTTCACAAGGAGGTCTGGGACATAGCTGAGGAGGTGATTTGAAGATGCATCTCTTTGAGGAAGGGCAGTCAGAGGGAGTCTCAGAGGCATCACATGTGGGCAGCTGAAGCCAGGTTGGGTGGTGCAGCATCTACAAAGAGGAATAAAGTGAACGAGGTAAAACTCTCTGCAGTGATTGAGATACCAGGTGCTCTGAGGAGCAGGAGCTTGGCGTGGAAGGGCTCAACAAGGCGATTGCACAGAGGAGCAGAGATTTTTATACAAGGCGAGACGTTGGGGTGGAGCAAGGAATCTCCACCCAGCTTCTCATGTGCTTCTGTGGGTTGAGAGTGATGCAGGCTGCTTCATGGCAGAGCTGACTTCTGCTGTGGTGGCCGCTGGTGACAGGGTCAGAGGGGTGAGCGGAGCCCTGCGCTGTATAGTGGGTGTCCTGTAAGCAGTGCTCCAGGGGGCTCTGGGAAGGAGAACGCCAGCCTGAGGGCAGCCCAGAGTTGGTGGGTAGGCATGGGCGAGGCCCTCTCCCCAGTGAATGGCAAGCCTGGCCAGCGTGTCTCATTAGTTCAGAGTTGCCTAGAAGACCCTTCCTTCCCATGCACCTGCCAGCCAGGCTGTGGCTGCCTCAGGGGCTGGGAGTAATCAGGCAGCCAGCCTGCTAGGGATGTGACTGAAGATGTCTGGTTTTGGTGCTTTCGTTTGTGTAATGAGAAGAAGGCCCCTTATTCCTTGGCGGGTGTGAGGATCAGAAAGAGGATGTCTCAAATTGCCTTTTCAGGATAATGTCAAACGTACAGAAAAGCCACAAGAATAAAAAGCAGGGTCATCGCTTTACTTCACTCTGAACGTTGGCAGTCCTGAGTGTCTTTCAGCCTATCTCCTTCTGCTGCTGATCTTGTACCTCACCTTCACCTCAAACATGAATGAATGAACGAACCAATGAATGAATGAATGAAAGGACCACATCGATCCTTTCCCCAGGTTCACCCAGTGTTGACATCTCCCTCTGTTGGCTTCATCATCTGTCATCGAAATCTCTCTCCATTTATATCACATCTACATTAAAATGTGTGTAAAGTATAAAATATGCATGGAATATGTTTAACCACTTGAGGATAAGCCCCATCTCTCATCATCCTGAACATTGACACATCTCAGTCTGTATTTCCAAAAAATATATTCTCTTACAACTACATTAGAGTTATCTTCATAAGTGTAACAGGATGTGATCGTTTTATCCAATTTGCTTTCCAGCATTTTCCTTGGGCGCTGAGATGGTATCGCATCTCCCTTCTCTCTGAGACCCCAGGCTCTGCATTCAGCTCCTTGGCCCCAGATTCTTGTAAGCTGCAACTTTTGCTCAGTCTTTCTTTGTCTCATGAAACTAAACACAGTTTTAATTTAATTTATGGCATAAAAATCAGAAAGTCTCTATAAAAGCATGAAAATGTGCATCATTTAGCTCAGGAACCAGTTCAGCTGATCTGTCTTTTTTCCCTATGATCTTACCGACCCCCAAATCAACCCCTCTTG
Source organism: Uropsilus gracilis (assembly GCA_004024945.1). Taxonomy (NCBI): domain Eukaryota; kingdom Metazoa; phylum Chordata; class Mammalia; order Eulipotyphla; family Talpidae; genus Uropsilus; species Uropsilus gracilis. Next base: position 30,241 of record PVHY01013498.1, on the reverse strand, counting down.
CCTTTCACCTTGCCCGTTCTGTGCAGCTCTGATCTCAAGACAGCCTCATACTAACTCCTTTTGACTGTGTGTATGAGTAAATCTATAACTGTAGTTCTTAAATCCCAGCGTCCTAGACAGTTCTACAAGTCTTAGCTAAACAATAGCGCTAAGAAATGGAATTGTGCTAAATGCCTAAATGTTCTGCTTCTTTATTCATTTCTTGGGTTACTTTTCTGGTTATTTCTCTTTTTACTCATTTCTCTCTCTCTGCTATCAGGGACTCTGCGCTTTGTATGCCCAGAGAAAGTAATTGTGCCTTATTCAGTGTCATTCGGTGTGTGGGTCTGAATCTCTCACCAGAATGAAAGGCTTGCACAGCAAAGACTGAATCAGATGCCTCTGTCATTCATGCTCCGTCTGACGCTGGCGCACAGTAGGCAGTTAGTATAGAAATACGGAAGGAACACATGTGACTTCAAGTCTATTTAAACATGTAGATTTTCTAGGGAATGCAGTAGTAAGTGGAAATTACTCACACTTGGTATTCAGGTGAGCAGTGGAGTTTTCGCATCTGTATAACTACAGAAAAACACAGGCTTATTTAAAACATCACACCTGCTCTATTATTTACAAGTTATTAAATCCACTTAAGATCATGGTCAACACAGGGGTAGCAAGTGAAAACAGATTAATTAATGAAACAGAATCCCATATAGGGAGATGTTTTAATCTTATTTAAATGAAGAAAGATGAAAAAAACTGGTGTAAAATCGAAGGACCAGATGGTATCAATACATTACACTAATTTTTTATTCACATATTCAATTATAGCTTAAATAAAAACTAATATGGGTAATTTATCTCATGGCATTTATACACCATCTGATTATAAATTCCAGTGTCCAATTTACCCTGATTCTCTCACTGCAGAATTGTTGAGCAGGCAGGGCCGGGTCCCCAAGCCTTGCAAAGGAAGTGCTGACTGCCCCAGGGCCAGGAGGGAAGGGCTCAGGGTAGGCTGGTTTTTGTTTTTCCAGAGTGTGTGGCCAGATGCAAACAAGCTGCCCTGTGAAATTCGAACTTTAGATATACAAATGTTATGGGGGTGGGAGGGGGTAGGAGGGTATGGGAAGAGGTAGGTGGGGGTGGGGCACATACTAAAATGTCCACCTGTTTCACTATACACTGTGGGGCATGGATGCAGGTTGAGAGATATGCTTTGATAAGAGGAATACCTTTTATCTTTCCAGTCCCCTCTGGCACACTAGATGGGGTCTTCAGTATATCTCTCACCTGTAATCCAGCTTCCTAGCCTCTTTGAAATGTCCCAGGAGACATATGACTAAAGGGTTTCCCTCCACAGGTGAATTCTGTTCTTATCACACACACACACACACACACACACACACCCCACTCACTATAGTCACATATGCTTTGGGAATCAGGTTGCTCCATTCTCATTAACTCTTTGTGATCGTTTCCTTGCCAAGGTATATAAGGGGCTTCATAGCATCATTAAGTCGGAACTTGGACACGTGCTCTCCAAGTCTCTGGTCTGCAATCTGGCCCCACAGACTACTTTCACTACTTCCATCTCATTCTCCTTTCCCACACAGGACTCCTAACAACACATGTTGCGACGCATCCTTTACTCTTGCAAGAGATCCAGGAACCAGAACCTCAGCAAGATGAGGAAGCACAGATGGCAGAGTGGCCAGGCCGAGTCCCAAGGTTCTGGCAGCACCGAGGGTGGGTGCTCATACAGGCCTTCCCCAAGAGACCAGAGAAGACTGAGCAAGTGGCTGGACCAGGTCTTCAGTCCAGCCTTGCAAGATGCTGATCAGAGACCCCTTCCTCCGGGTCCAGTGTATAGACAGGTCGACTCGGCGTAGGGAGAGGCCTGTTGTGCACACACACACACACACACACACACACACACACACCGCTGCTGTGTTCTGCGGTAGACACAGTATTTTAAGTCTGGATGAAGGATGAGACATCTTCAAAATCCTAAGAGCTGTGTGACTTGAAAATAGTTGCCGCACATTTAATGAGTGAACTTGCATCTGTTGTCTCCATAAAGACCTAATTTTATTCCCTTCAGTTTGATCACCTTTTCTGTCTCTTCCCAATGGCTCTTTATTTACATTTTCCTTTCCAGCACAAATTATGTTTCCCCTTTGGGTTCTTCCTAAACATCCCAAACTGAAGGGTTTTCCCTTTCCGCCTCCCACAGCAGCTCATATTTAACCTCCTTGTCATGCAACCCTTTGATGTTGTATGGAAATCTGTGCATATGCCTTCTCTCCCCATTAGTGTGGAAACTCCTTGGAGTTTCCCAGCTTTCTAGCTTTCCTTCCCAGTATCTCACAGAGCCTTAAATGTAATAGATGATCCGGTAGTGCCATAAAAGAAAAAGAACAAACTGCATTTTAAAATGAAGTCAAATACGTTTTCTAATAAAAGGAACCAGGACTCCTTGGAGAAATGGTTGATTGTAGGACGGAGGCAAATGTAATACAAAATAAGAATCCTGGTAAAAGAATGTTGCCGCCAACTGGAAGAGGCCTCACTCATCAAATGTGATCATTTGGGCAACAAGATAAGTAAGAACAGTCACCGAGGAGTAAAACAGGAACATGAGACATGACATCGCTAAGATAAACAAGTCCATGAATAAGTTAATTAATATTTCAGAGAGAGAGAGAGTGAGCTCACCCAACCAGAAGAATTCCAGCTAAATATAGAAGACATGATGGAATGTTGACTTTGTGTATTCACTCCATGGAGTTGAACACAGGGTCTGAATGCACCAGTCAAGAAGGTTCGTGGTGACTCCACATCTCTAGACCTACATTCATCAAAACATCTCCAGCCCCTTAGAGGTGTATATGTCTTAGTCGGGGAACCTTTCCCAGATCACCAGCCTCTGCTGGCCTGCAGTCCCGCTGACCACCACACATCCACCACCTCCTGTGACACAGGCCCTCACGCCCATTTCACAGATGAGAAACTTGAGGTTCCTAGAATTTTTAAGGGACCGAAGCTCATCTGGTAGTTGGCAGAGCTAGAGTTTGCACTCAGACCAGGCACATACCAAAGTCCATGCGCCCCCCTTCCTCACACAGGGTCCAGCTCAGTCAGTCCTACTTCATGACTTCATCAGTGTTGCAGAAGGACCCTCCCAGACACAAACCATAGTCTCAGTCTAATTGAAATGAGCCTTTATTAGCTGCTGGCGAAGGCCTCCTTCCCCAGCATGACATCAGGGAAGAGAGAGCAACTGGTTCTTTGGGAACCAGTGGTTATATAACTACAGACATCAAACATCTTCTCATCAGCTCAGTTAAAATCTACGGAGGTGCAGGCCATGAAAAAGTGCTCAACATCACTAGCAATCAGGGAAATGCAAATCAAAATCACAATGAGATACCACCTTACACCAATAGGAATGGCCCACATCCAAAAAACAGGCAACAACAAGTGCTGGTGGGGATGTAGAGAGAAGGAAACACTCTTACACTGCTGGTGGGAATGTAAACTGGTCCAGCCACTATGGAAAACTGTGTGGAAGATCCTCATATTAATGGAAATGGAGCTACCATTTGACCCAGCAATTGCTCTCTTGGGAATCTACCCAAAGGAGACCTCGATGCTTGTACAAAGGGACACCTGTGCCCGGATGTTGACTGCAGCACTATTTATAATCACAAGGACATGGAAGCAACTGAAATGTCCCAAAACAGATGACTGGATGGAAGATATGTGGTACACATACACAATGGAATATTACTCATCAATTAAAAATGACAAAATGGATGATTTTATGGAAACATGGATGGGCTTAGAAGAAATCATATTAGCAGAAACAAGTCAAAAAGAAAAAGACAAAAACCAAATGGTTTCACTAATATATGGGACATGGGAAAGAGAAAAAGCCCTGAAGAAAAGTCAAAACAAACTAACAACCAAATTGAAGTACACAACTTGGGGGTTGGGGAGGTGGGACAGGGTGGGAATGGTCAGGGAGGGTGGGGGAGGTGATCCCTGGGGATTACACAAAGATGTGAAATGTATATATAAATAAAAAATTTAGTAAGTTTTTAAAAATAAAAATAAAATCTACGAAGGTAGCAGATTTCCAGAAACAAAGACTATTTTAGGTGACCTAACTTGTTCTGTATTGGTTGTTCGCATGCCAAAGGCAAAGACTGTAGGTAATGGTTGTTTATGGTCACCCATTTTCCTGGGTTTTGTGAGCACTTAGGAAAGGATGGTGGTGAGGGGGTTCCCTTTCATATACAAAGATCGATGCTCAAGTCACTGAGAGCTGGTGTACCTGCTAGGGAAGGGTCTGGAAATGTCTGACCTCAGCTCTAGCCCTACCAGCAGCGTTTGTTTCAGCAGCAGTGCCCATGGGCGCTCAGGTGTATGGCTGACCCCTCCAGATCAGCTCCTTGCCCACCATAGAGGTCCTCCTGTCTGGGTCTCTGTAGATCTGGAGGTGGGAGGGGGGGTAGAAAAGTGTGGCTACGGAAAAGCAAATTGAAAGAGAAGTTCACAGCCACATGGAACAGAAGGAAAAAGAAAAAACAACTGCCTATTGATAGACCTTCTGTAGGGTGTGTACAGGAAATAACTTATAGGGGTGAGTGCTTCCTGCATTTTATCTTGGGGGGAAGTGAGAAGGCGTTGGCAGGAAGTGACTGGGAGGACCCCGGTTCTTCTCAGCTGTCACTCATCAACAGGGCTCTCTGTCCAGAGCTGGTGGCAGCCAGACTGATGCTCCTCTGCCACTTGCTCCCTCCTTTCTCTCGGTCTTCTGGGAAATAGAAGCTGGACACATCAGTGCTGTTAGTGTGCACGGCGGGGCTCCAGCTCTCATGAGCTCATGTCCTCCACTTTCTTCCAACATGACCACAGACCAAGCCCCAAATGCTTCTGGGTCCTTCCTCCTCTGCCAACAAGGATAGAAGATGCACATCGTGTGGAGGGCCCTCAAATTAATGAAAATAGAATTACCATATGACCCAGCAATTGTTCTCTTGGGAATCTACCCAAAGGAGACCTCAATGCTTGTACAAAGGGACACCTGTGCTCGAATGTTTATTGCAGCACTATTTATAAGTGCAAGGACACGGAAGTAACTGAAATGTCCCCAAACAGATGGCTGGGTGAAAAAGATGTGGTCCATATACACGATGGAATATTACTCAGCAATTACAAATGACAAGTTGGATGATTTTATGACAACATGGATGGACTTAGAAGAAATACTAGCGGAAACAAGTCAAAACGAAAAAGACAGAAACCAACTGGTTTCACTATTATATGGGACGTGGGAAAGATAAACATAAAGCCCTGAAGAAAAGTCAAGACAAGCTAACAACCAAATTAAAGTACACAACTCGGGTGGGGGAGGGGGCGGGACAAGATGGGAATGGTCAGGGAGGGGGGTGAACCTCAGAGATCACAAAGATGTGAAATTTATATATAAATAAATTATTTAATATTAAAAATGATTGACAAAAGAAAGAAAGGAAGTGTGGCAACAGAAGAAAACAGCTCGAGTGAACAGATGCTTTGGAGGAGGAGAAGAGCTCCCTAGCAGGATGGCGAACAGAAGACAAGACAATTACCCCTGAGATGTTTCCACTGCATACACCACAGTGTAGCCCAGGTCAGTGGTAAATCGCTTTGGGAAGAGTTTGGATTCTATGAGATCCACCAGGCCTGGGGAGAAACTTTGGGGGTAACTGGAAATTGTCTGATTAAAGTCTGGGGAAAGGCACATGCACCTGTCACATTATACTGGAAGTCACCATCATCTTCATCTGGAGTGCAGCACCACCCACCCCCCCGAGTCCCAAATGCATGGCACACAGAAACCTGCAAGCTTTGCTAGAATGCATGTCGTTTTAAATAACTAAAGTTGGGGGTAGCGTGTTTCCCATAAACAGATAACCAGAACCTTGGACCTCAGTGTCTTCATGCAAAATAGAAAGAGTGGACTCTACTGGACCTCATGATCCCCCCAGTCTTGGCAATCCTCGAGGAGCCCCCTGATGTGTACATGTGCTTACCTTGTCTTCCCTGGGTGCTAAGAACATGTCTGCCTGGGTGATGCTGTGCTGTTGTTTCTAGCATTCAGATTGCAGCAAGAAGTAAATTTTGAGATAGTCCTTTAAGCCTGTGGGAACCCTGTGGAAATGAATCGTTTGACCAGATGGGAGCCCCAGAGTGCACTGGATAAAGAGGGGTCCACTTTGATGACGCATAGGGCACCCTCACTTAAACCCTTCTGCTCTCATTCCGAATTCTACTGGTGACAAGAGTCAACCAGGAGGTCTGAAGAGTCCTCTTGCTCATTAGGAAACTGGCATGCGAGAAAGAAGACCGATTTCAAAAATGATGAAACGAGAAAAATTGGACAACAGTCATAAATAGGATAGGAATGTGTATCTCCTACCTACCAATTTTCCCTTGTAACATCTCTGAGGGTTATCATTTGCTAATTTATCTCAGCCATCTTTGAACTTATTTACATTTTCACTATCTTGGCATAGCAAGATATGCCATATCATCTTTCTATTTATTTGGCCCAAATTTACCTCCTGTAAGCGCCTTTTAGTTACCCACCACCTCCTTCTCTCTGCATGACAAGGCTTAGCAAATCCAAAATGCTAAGTTGTGAAATAACAGACTGAATCAGTCATGTCAAATTCTTCATAAAGTAAATCTAGATGGAAGTAGAGAATTGCATACAAATGGGATACAGGGAGTTTCCCCATCAAACAAAATCTCATGAAAATCTGAAAGATGAAAGAAGGGACCTTAGCGGGTCCCCAGCAGGTAAGAGCCTCACTTCCCCACAGAGATCGTGTGATATTAACCTCAGAGACTGGTTTTCCTCTACCCACTCAAGGTTGTCTCCCCAGTACATTCACTCTATGCCCCCAGGCCTTACTTTTGAAGAAACAGAAGCTAGAGAATACACAGTCCCACACAAAGGGCACCACCAGTGGGGGTCTTACATGCGAGAAGGCGTCACACCAGGCGTTGGAGGTAATGGAAGGTGTGTTTGTATGAAGGAGGAAGGGGAGCTCTTGAGACAGAGCCTGAATGCCCACAGGTGCAGGCAGATTTTCTTTACCAAATTAAGATTTCCTTCCTTTCCATCATCTGCCTTCTTTGGGTGGGTTACGAAGAATTACATAGAACCACCTTTCTCCTCTGTAGGAAAATTTAGTCTAAGAAAGTCAGGGCAGTGACCATGATTCACTAAATCAGGGAACTCTTCTTGAGCCTTTCAAATTCAGGGCTTTTAACATTCTACCTTAACATTATCCTCTATTCATATACGACATCCTGACTCCTTGAAGGGTAGCACTGATAGGCTTCCTGTTGATGGATTTCTGAATATATCCATCGAATGTGAAATGACAGCTGGAGTTTGGCATAGGAGGGCTTGCCAGTTAACCCCTCTGGAAGGCAAATCCATCTGCTTCCAGCTTGGCAGCTTGTTCTGAGCCTTGTTATTGAGGTTCTGGATTTGCAGTGTTGAGCATCCAACAAAACTCTATCATACAATCAATGGGGTTTACTCTGCTTAACAGCATGTGGGTTGCACCAGCTGCTGGGGAAGGAAATGTGAACATTTATAACAAGTTAATCCACCAAGAAAATGGGTGATTTTAGTGTCCATCATGCAAGGAGCCTGGCCAAAATCTCTGCCAAGCATATTTTTCCGGAGCATTAATCGGCTATAAATCAATCTCCAGAACCGCTTTGAGCCCCCAATTTTCATTTACATAATTCATCAGTTACAAATATTGGAGGATAAATAGATTTGCTGCAGAACATATTCTTTTGACTCTCCATCCATAAAACTATATGCTGTAACTATAGGTGTAACTGGGCTCTGGATGCGTTCACTAGTGCTACAGTTCTGCTGCAATGAAGGGCTCTTGTTCAGCGCCTCTTTTCTTTACCTACTTTGTTATCTTGAAAGATCTACATGTGCATTCTTGTTCCATGCACCTAACTTTGCAAAGTTATATAATTTGCTAAGCTTTAATTTTCTCATTTGTACACCGATAACAATAGTTCTTATCACAAAGAGTTGTTCCAAGAATCATTGAAAAAAATATATGTAAAGGGTCAAATGAAAGCCCATCATATGATTGAATTTCATTCAAAACTTTTAATATATATTTTACATTCTTTGTTCATTCAGCATCTGAACCTCACTCCTCTGTTCAAGTAATTCCCTCACATTTACATCTTGGTGGGAAACAAACTGAAAATTCCAGACACCAGTTTTTCTAGGCTCCCTTGTAGCTAATCCTGCTGCTCTAGCTCTAGTCTTAAGCATTGGATGCATCCACCCAGACTTTGACCTGGGTGATTGTGCCACCAAAAAGTAAGGACACTGGAAAAGTCACTCCCCAGTGCATATGTAGCTGAACACCTGGGTTCCTGGGACAGAAATGCCAGCAACAGTATCTGTTCTCCCAGGTATAGTGGTTCTAAAACAGTATTTGCACCATGATTCTGGCAATGTGACTTCAAGTGCACTTTCCAAATCTCGTTCTCCAACTTTCTTGGTAAGACTCTGAGCATCTCTGTCCCTATTGTTTTTAATTGCCTTTGTAGCTATGTGGGATCTGCTTGATTCAGATGACTTCCTATAAACACACTAATATGGAATGTTTGAACTGTGGCTTGATGAAGAAAACCAGAATGTCATCACTATGATGGGAATGTGCTTCAACAGAACTCATCATAGAATAACCAGCAACATGATAATCCATTTTTGAAGCTCTTTCTAGTCACTGCAGCTAAAGTGATATCAAACCACGATTTGATCTGGGACCCCTTCGCCATTTGTCATCCTTTGCTACATTTTCTGCTGAAATGATTTTTGGTATCCATACCAGTCTCTACTCCAGGTGGATATGCTTTGAGTGGGGTTGTGTGGAGGCTGAGGGGGTCTTCATAGCAGAACTGGTTCATTAATTGTGAAGCATTCCCGTTGGCTGCCTACAGTGGCTCTAAATAGTATAACTCAAGCATGCTTGCCTCATTTCTACTGCAATGACAGTTTGTGTACTTACTCAATTTGTCCCAGTCCATGGAATGATGAAATACTGTGGTACATTGTCGATGACATACAAAAACTCCTTGATAAAGATTCTTGCAAAATGCCAGCCAGACCTGGCAGATTCAGCCAGGTGCCAGGTGCCCTGGTAGCCCATAAAAGCAAGTCTCACTGTCGACTAGGCTTTGGGTCCATAGATCAGAACCTAAGGCACAATTCAACTGAACTCGGTTATTTTATTTTTTATATTTAACATCTTGGCCCCATCACCTCCCCTTTATTTTTAATTTTAGGCTAATTTCAGGATGATGTTGCTGACTGACAGATAAGTACTTTGGGCTGTATATGACTCATACAGAATGTGTTAAATTTCCCCAACTTAAAAAATTGTTATGTATGATGCACTCTTGCAGATACACAAAGAGACACATACAGTAATGTGTTGCACATCCACATGCTCCAGCTTTCCTTCCTGCCTTCATGGGACTTTCAGCTTTAAATGCGAGCTCTTCCTCACATTTAAACCAGGTACTGTCTTGGGAGTTTGAGATTCACCTGCTCTGTTCCTTCCAGCGAGGGTTTTGTGCCAGAGCTTAGAAGATCTGCTGGAAACTTTTCTCATCTCTCTTTTGAAAGAAACATGTTTGAGGGGTTCAGAACACAGGTGCAAAACTCAGTGAGCTTGGAATCCATGAATACAATGCTGATACTCTGTGTCTGCCCATCTGTTCAGCAGATGTATGAATCCCTGGTAATTGTTGATGCTTCAAAATATGACTCCAGAACTTACTGGGACAGAGCAGGCATTTTATAATGGCCAGGACACAGTGGGGACATCTAGGTCTGCTCTGTGGCATCTAAGCCTTAGTTAAAGGATGTGATGCCAGGCCCTGATATAAGCCTGGTACACTTGCCCTCACAGGTTTAGAGGTTGGCGCTGCCTGTGGCTGCTCCCAGAGCACCTGGCTGCAGACACTACTTGTAGCTTGGGCTCCCTCCTAGCATAGCTGCCCGGGAATTCACCCTTCTACATGTGGCTCAGAGTCCCACATATGCCACCTTCTACTCTAGCCTTGCTTTGGAAGTCACCTCTGCCTTATTTTGTGGGGTAAGAGCAACCCACAGCCTCTTCAGGTTCAAGAATAAGAAGGTCAAGAATCCACACAGCATCTTTTGTGCCAACCACAATCCTGGATGTTCTCTCTGCAGCTCTTCCTGTGAACACTCCTGGTCTGTCTTAATAATCTGCCCCAGGAAAGTAGTATTGTTATTGCAGCAAATAAATAAAGTTATAATAAAATTATTGTAAAAGTTAAAAGTATTCTGTATAATGTAATTAATGACATCACTAATGTAGAATGAGGCCGGTGTTACAAAATTGACAACATTGTAGATTTTTATTTGTATACAAAATGACAACATTTTTAATGGAACTGTATTCCTAATATGATTTTGAGTAGGAATTATACCCATTAGTTAAGAAAAATGGTAATCTTTTGGATTATATCCGGAATCAAGCAAACATAAGATTGAATTCTTGCTATGTCATAGCATTTAATTGTTATTAGCTCAACAAATACTTCCCAAGTACCTGCTCTACACCACAAACCTGTAATGGATACTAATAAAATAATCGTAAATCCAAGCAACATTAGTTATGCTCTATAAATGTGATTCTCTCATGAATGTATTTATAATTCATTTATAGATTAATATGGTAGTAAACTATGGTGAAACTGAAAAAATAAAATCTACCCCAGGACGAGTGGCTTTATCAGCTTGGACATCTTGCCTTTGAAGGGGGACCCTCTTCAGTCTCTTCCCAAAATTAGCATTTGAATCTTTCCCACCCCTAACATGACTGTCTTCGCTTGCTCACGTGGGTGGCTTAGCAGAGAACTGATCCAGTGGCTCTGTCTGGCAAAACCATGGGATTTCGCTCCTGAAAGTTGCCTTTCTGATTGGGCATCAGAGCCTCAACTGAGGTCAGTCCTCACCTGTTTTCCCAATTCCAGGGCTTCTCAAGCTATGAAGACTGGCAATGGGCTATGAAATAGCAGTGGAGGACAGTTTCAAAGCTTCCAGATAGTTCTGACATCTTTATGTTCATGGATTAAAGATAAGCTGCTTCTTCTTAAAAGCAAAGTCAAGTCCCTAAATCATATCTGGCCGGGTTCTTCTATTTTAGTAACAGATACTAAGTGTAAAATTGATGAAAACCATAGAAGAGAGAGAGCTCGGGGCTCACACGAAGTAATCAGCTACATCAAATCTGCAAATTGAAAAGCTAATTATTTCTTCAAGTGCCTATTTTCTGAGCTTGCTCGAAACCCACATCTACAGAGCACCTAATCAGTTCTAAATAACAGGGTTTGGGATTTATTGGAGTCAAACTATCATGCTGATCATTTAGAGTTTATGGCGTGTTTGGTTTTCAAGGAGGAAATCAGTGTGGAATCGGGCATTTACACTCATTCTTCAGATATGTCCTCCCCACTAACCCTAAGGTCTAACTTGTGGCATGAAATTAAACCTGTTTTCGTCTCGCCTGTTCATACCACATAGAGTTTTCCATCTTTTCAGGAGAGTAACATGAACAAGGGTACTTATCTGAAGCCAGGAATGAGACTCTCCCCAGATTCTGTCAGAAAAAAGGGCTTTATCATCCCTAGGGCCATGTGCAGTCTGGACTCTGATGCCCATTACTGGGTTCCTGAACTAAAACGAGGCTGAGTTCAAACTACATCGACATGAAACCGAACCCCTCTACTGCATTGTTGTAACTCTCTGCGGTGGAAAGCGGCCCTGGCTTTATCATAAATTAGGCAGGCTTTTGAGGGCAATTCTGAAAAATGGCATTTCCCCACGTAAGGATTGACAACTCAGCCATTTTCCTGCTGTGCTTTAGAAAGAGGTGCCAAGGCGATGAGGTGCTGTTCAAATGACTGAGAACCTCCTGCTACCAATTCCTACTCCACAGTAGGAAAACCAGCCTTCTCGTGGATTATCGCTGCTGGGGGCAGAGGACATTGTGCTTCTGGGCTGACTGTGGATGAGTGATCAGGGCGGGATCCTGGTCTCCGGCATTTCATGGCTCCAAAGAGACAAACTGACAGGAAAAGGCCATGGCGACCCACACTGAACCAGAAACAGCCACTTACTTCCTAGCCAGCCAGGGAGGGGTAGCTAGGCTGGAGTTCTCATTATGCCTGAAACGCCCTTCTAAAAACAGCACATTTCAATCAAAAGAACAATGCTCTTTGAAAAGCACCAAAATATGTGTTTTTTTTTCCCCTAGAACCCACAGTTCTTTTCTGCTGGTGTTTAGAAAAAAATTATATGTAACTACAGCGTGTGGGAATTCTTTCACAAAGGGGAAAAATCCATATTTTCATGTTTAATATATTAGTTTTGATCCACATGAATAACTATTGACATAAAGAGTTACAACCAGAATGGATACAAGCACTTGCAATTCTTGGTTTCGTAGTAAATAAAGCGCCGATATTTGCTTGATTTTTTTAATTCTAATTATGAATCAATGCATAGTACTTATCCATTTGCAATTATAATGTTATAATTCAAGAGTTATGAAATCAATGACTGCTTCTCATTGTAGAAATGAAAACAAAAATGAGAGCATTGGCCCTCATTTTCACCGCCGTGGGTAAGAATCTGTGCATCTATATCTCCCCAGCACTGCTATAGGTTGTGTAGCCACACAGATAATAGTTCACCTTGTGAATGACACCGTGCAACTTGGGCAGCCTTGCAGGACTTCCCGCCACACACCATGACATCTATCCTATGAATTAGCCCAAAGAACCTCAAGGGACAAAGGAAAGACACCCCCTCCTTATCCCGTACCCCCTGTTTAAGGAACTGATCATGGATATGACGACAGGATATTTAATAACAATACAACTAAAATTGTTCCAATCAATCTCCATTAAATCTCCATTGCTCCATTAAGTCTTTTAAATGGTTGCATAGAGTACTGAAGGTAATTTAAAGACAAAATGAACAACTTGTGAATTCAGTTAGAAGTTTTGAAAAATATAGCATTGCTAAACAATAGAAGTAAATCAAGATAACAGAGAAACATATTTAGACAGACATACAAAGCAGAAGTAATGACAATGCATCCTTGAAAACTCTAATGAAATGAATGAATTGTTGATAAATCTAGCAATGGAAGCGTAGAGGAAAATAATAGATGGAGCATTTAGAATGAGAAAAGGTAAAGAGCCAAAAGAAAAGATATTAATTTCAAATGAATCCTAAATTAATGTCTATTAAATTGGAAAAAAGCAATGAGTTATATACTCTGTTAAAAAAAAAACCATAAACTTATGAATGAATTAAGAAGCATAAGCTGATGGATGACCAAAACCCCAGATTTGACAAAGACATTACATCTACCAGTTGGAAAAAAAAAGTCAGTCTCATCCTTAAATTGTTTAAGGTCTTTAATAAATAATTTTTTATCATATAAACAAAATAATAACAAAAATAGGACCAGCTGATAGCTATTTTTACAAGATAAATTTCAATATCCCAAACTTAGAATAACATAAAAATTGAAGTATGTAATAAGTGCAAACTACTTATTTTATAATAGTAATTGATGAAAGCAAAAATCAAAATTATGTGTACAGTATGATTTCAATCATTTGAGAAAAACAAAATTTTGTGTTACATAAAACGAAACAGGGAAGAAAAACTGTCAAAATATTGAAAATGGTTCACTTCGAATTTGAAGGAGTGGTTTCTTTTTACTTTTCCTTGGTTCCCTGATTCTTACTATGAGTGGATAGGGGGGTGAGGGAGACTTGTAATATCAGTTATTCCCACTGCCTTGCTCATCAATTGAATTCTTGACATCTAGCACCTTCCTTAAAATATAACAGTATGTGGATATCGGGTCTTTAGTGTGATAATTTAAGTGGGGGGGTGTTAAAAATTCAATATATTGCCCTTATAGGAAGAGACACCAGAGTGGGACATGGAAGCAGATAGAGAGATGGAGCTTCAGATAAGAGGAACACCTCCTATCTCTCTAACCCCCTCTGGCACACCAGAGGGTGGGCAACAGCATGTCTCTTGCCTGTGACACAGCTTCCAAACCTCTTTGGAATGTTCCAAGAGACATAGGACCTATTAGTAATGACTGTTGCCCCCAAAGGTAAATTCTCCTGTTATCACACATCCTCACATCCTCCCTGCTGCATGTCACATACGCTTTGCTGCTTCCTCGTTACATCATTGTGACATTTCCTGGCTGGGGTATAAAAGGGGCTTCCCAACTTCATTAAAGTTGGACCTGGACATGTTTCCTGGGATCCCCATTCTGTGGACTGGCCTCACAGATCGCTATCCATCTCTTCCATCTCAATTTCTTCTTCATTCCACACACATCTCCTAACACACCAGGACACAGAGGAAAGACTGTGTGGAAATATTGTGGTGATACCACGTATACGCCAAGGGGCAATCAAAGCCAGGTTCTCCCCTCGTAGTTCTCACCAAGAACCAGCCCTCTTGACACCTTGATCTTAGACTTCAACCTCCAGAACTGTGAGAAGGCACTTCTGCTGTTGGAGTTACCTGGTCTGTGCTACTTTGTAAAGGAAGTTTTTGCAAACTAATATAGGGACCATCACTTTATCCCTCAGTCCCACTCTCCCAAAATCTTTTTGCCTTTTGTCGGGCGCTATTGACAACCAGACTGACTCATGCTGTGAAATGAGGAACACCTCATTTTACTACCTTATGTGTCCCCAGAAAACTAAAGACAGGATGGACATAAAAACCTCTAGAGAGTGATAATGTCACCACCCCTCCAATGTTTACCTAAGGAAATGTTCCTTAAAAAGATATGAAAGAGATGCGGTATATATACACAATGGAATATTACACATCAATAAAAAATGACAAATTTGATGATTTTTTTGGTAACATGACGTACCTAGAAGAAATCATTCTGGCAGAAATAAGTCAGAAGGAAAAAAAAACAGAAACCAAATAGTTTCACTAATATATGAACAACCAAATGAAAGTACACAACTGTGGGAGGGGACCAACTGGAGTGGCCAGGGAGGGGAGGTGGTGGGGGACCCCCAGGAACCACAATGATGTGAATGATGTGAAATATATATGTATAAATAAATTATTTAATAAAAAATTAATAAATAAAAAGATAGCAATCAACTTGTGAGTGACCCCCCCCCCAATCACCTCACAGGAACTGATATGTTAACTTGTTAACCAACTTTATTACACCCTCACCATTTTGCCTTCCTTTGAAATTCATCATGAACTGTGCTCTGTTCTTTATAAATATCCCTTTCTTTGCTTAATAAATTGTCATCTGGTTCATTGCTTCCAGTCGATCCTTAGCTGCCATAGCTAAGCCATCTCTCTCGTTGTCCTTTCTTTGTACCCTCCGTTCGACTCTCAACACCTCTATTGACCAAAATAGTCTCGCTGGAGGACTCCGAGATGCTTTTAAAAATATGTGTTGCTTCTATCTGTGAGCTAATTTCCACCATCCCTTCCACACTTGGTTACTGGCCAGGGTGAGTGGCTTGTTCTGCCAGGAGCTGATCTACAGGGCCATGGTCAGTGTCGGGAGCCAGCGCTTCAGGAGGGACAGGTCAGGGGAGGCAGCTGTCGGAGTGGCTTTGGCTTTGTTGGCTGGACAGTGAAGGTGGGGAGATCAGGTGAGCCTTGATGGCCGCTGGAGTGCAAGGATGAACGGAAAAGGAAAAACCGTTGCTCCCACGGTATCTCTCCGTTGGATCAAAACTACATCATTTACTGGTGTCTCATTTTTATAGCTGCTCTTTTGCAGCACTAATGTTTCTTTTCTCTTAAGACTCCTGGAGCAAAAACATGATTGCAGCTGAAACTGCAGAGAACAAAGCATCTATATCCCTGTCAAATCAAGTGCCTTCATAATTCAAGTTTTAGCAATAGGGGCAATTTATAAACAACTAGAGTACTCCCCCACTATGAAGAAAATACCATGTGAGCAGCGGCCAGTGGATGCTGATGCCAACCCTGGCCTCCCTGAGTAGCAGGTGGTGGCATCCACGGATGCCTTGTGGCTACCCTCTCCAGTGGGACACAGGGGTCTGGCAACAGCTGGCCATGCAGGATAATCTACCAGCTGCCGGCAAGGAGGACATATTTTGGGTGGCTATGGAAATTCTCCAGGTTTTCTAATGTTGGCTCAACCCTTTCCAAGCCATCCCTTTCTCCGCACCCATCAAGTCTATGAATAGGATGAAGCTGCTGACTCCAAAGTCAAGAGCGTTTTGCCTTGGACATCAGAATGAACGCTGGCCCCACCCAGAGCTGCTGCATGATCTGCCTGGGACCTGCATCTGGTCTGCTGGACTCTCGTTTTCAGCGCCTGCTGAAATAGCCCCTCAGCTATTTTCAAGTTAAAAAAAAACCCCTAGCAGAAGACCTGGCACAGACGTGGTCTTCAGTAAATGCTAGATGACTGCAAACATGCCTAAGAAACTCCATCACCAAAATGTGATTTCTCAATTAGAGTGTGCAGAAAAAGCAGTGGACAAAACAAAACCTTTATATCAGAATAAAGAGACTCTTTCATACTAGACACTGTTATGACCCAAAGCTGTATTAAACTCAATGTGGATCAAGAGAAATATTATTCTACACTCACCACCCCAATGCCCCTGGAATTTAAGATGCACCAAAATTGTCTCCAGCAGAGAAAACAGGAGTGAAACAGCCCCTCACAATATGGTACCATGCACATCTCACTCTGCAAATTAAAACAACATACGGGCGCCATTTTGATGGCCATGTCGCAAGTGGAAACGAAACTAGTGACCATGCTTCAGAGATGTGCTATAAGACCTTCAGAGTTTATGTCCTGGGATCCAGAAATCCCTCTTATTCTTACAAGTTCATAGAAAAGAAATAATTTTCAGAAGGAAACAATAACTTTTCAGATGTGTGCTTTTGCCTGTTGCCTGCCAGCGTCTACACGAGTATAAGGAGATAAAGATGTACAAGGAGTTCATTCTGCATGTGTCTCTACTTTAAACCTCATGGTGAAAACTGCAGGTGATCTTTGTTTTTTTTTTCTTTATTTAAAAAAATTATTGATTATACACACACATATAGTTTACATAATTGTATACTCCAATGTTCTCCCACCACCATATCACCTGTCAACCATCATCTCCATCTCTTGTGCTCATCCCTCCCCTGATTTGCTCTTCCCTCTCTCCCCTCCCTTGCTGTATGCTTTAGTTCCATTGTCAGTTTGTTTTAACTTTTCCTTGTCCTTTTGTTTGTTTTCCCTACATCCCTCTTATAAGTGAGAGCATCTGGTATTTCTCTTTTTCTTTCTGGCTTATTTCTAACGGCACGATTACTTCTAGATCCATCCATTTTGCCACAAATGACATGCTTGTCTTTTTGAGTGCTGAACAATATTCCATTGTGTACATAGACCACAGCTTTTTGATCCATTATTCTATTTTTGGACAGTTGGGTTGTTCCCATATCCTGGCTATTGTAAATAGTGCTGCAATGAACATAGGAGTGCAGGTTTCCTTTCAAATGAGTGTTTTTGTATCCTTTGGGGAGATTCCCGGGAATGGGATCACTGCGTCAAATGGTAGTTTCATTTTCAGTCATTTAAGGGTCCTCCACACAGCTTTCTATGTGGCTGGACCAGTTTTCATTCCTACCAGCAGTTTAGAAGTGTTCCTTTACTATGCATCCACACCAACACTTGTTGCAGCCTGTTTTTTGTTTGTTTGTTTGTTTGTTTGTTTGTTTGATATGGGCCATTCTTACTGGTGTGGGGTGGTATCTCATTGTGGTTTTGATTTGCATTCCTCTGCTTACAAGTGATGCTGAGCATTTTTTCACATGCCATTTGTATTTGGCCCTTTGTATGTCCTCTTTGGAGAAGGGTCTTTTAAGCTCTTCTGCCCATTTTTTTTTCCACTAGAATGTTTGCTTTGTTTTTGTTGAGTCATGTGAGTTATTTGTGGATAGTCAATGTCAGATCCTTATCAGTTGAATGGAGAGCAAAATTTTTTTTCACATTTATTGCGTGTCTCTTTGTTTTGGTTATTGTCTCTTTTGCTGTACGGAAGCTGTTTAGTTTGAGATAGCCCCAGCTTTCTCCTTAGTTTTCTTTCTTTGTATGGACGTGTCTTAAAAGATGTTTCTGTGGTGTGGACCATGGAGTGTTTTGCCTATGAAAAACTGAAAGTGATCTTAATGTTCAGCGACTGAGAGTTATCTAACATGCACGTTGATTTGCAGATGGATAGCAAACTATTAAAATCATGTTTCAAAATTATATACGGAGAAAGTCCTTTCCATGACACATAGCTTATTTAAAGCGTTAAATTTTATATACAGCTCTGGTACTATAACATAGGATTCAGGAAGTTAGGGAAGCATATGCAAATAAGGAAAGTTGTATAAGGGTGCATTATGGATGATTTTTAGTTTATAAAATTACCACGCTGCAGCTTTTGCACAGATAACAGAAAGAATTGACATAACCGAAGAGTAACCCTGCAAGAGGCAAGAGATGAATAATTGATAACAAAGGGGCCTGAAAACACGTGACTGTCTAACAGCTCACAGGATAACAAGCCGGAACTTGCAGGGTATGAAGGGAAATAGATTCCTTCCTTATCCAGGCAGACAGGAAAGAGACGCAGGGAGGAATAAGGGGTTGCTGTGAAATCTCGCTCCATGTAGCACCACAATCGTTTGGAAATTACCAGCTTCCAAAAGCCCTGAACAATGCAGTGCTTGCTGAGTGTTGTCAGCTGTAATTTTCCTCAGGATTCCTGGGCTCCAGGGCGCAGCATAAAAAAAGTGTGTTTTAATGTCCTTACACAAATGATCCTGCCTTTCCATGATTCTCGGTCCCTTTGAGTCACACACCTCCCTAGTTACCCAGCCCAGTCTTGACTCAGCCGACCCCCACTCAGAAAGCAGGGACCGCGGTCCTCGTAGCTTTTTCTTGCTTCACACCCCTCTACTGCTGTTCTGTTTCCTGCCACCTTGATAGTCTCTTTTTAAGCAACAGTTGTATTGAATTAGCACTGGTGTAAGCGGTAAACGTTGGTCTGCCTTTTCAGGGAGGTAACACTGATGATGTGATGAAGAATCAGTCACTGAGTTGGCATTCTTGCAACCAGAGAGAGGCGGTGAGAAAAATAAGCAAGGTGGTTCTCGGTGCTGACGTGGGCTTCTCTGCGGGCACAGAGAGCACCTCCTGCAAGCAGAGGGCATGGGGATGGCTAATTAGCATGTTCCAAGCTTTCATCCCCTGAGAGGGTGGTGAGGAGAGTGTTCTATGAAGAAGGCCTCCATCCCCGGGTGGCTGGGGGTGCAAGGACATCCCTGGGTGTCACAGTGAGCTGTGGGCTCGGGTACAGTCTCGTGCTCTCCAGCAGCTGACTCTGAGGATGAGAACAGCAGGCTGAAGTCTCCCCAAGTCTGTGACCCCTGTCAGGTGTGAGATTCCACCCTTGTGGGCTCAGCTTCCACCATATTCTGTTTGCCACTGCAAGGAGACTTGGTGCTGTGACTGTGAATGACTTCTCCGTCTGCATTCTGTAGTGCCCCACCCTCTTTTGTGTCTATTCAGAGTCACCTTGAGTGTTTCCCTTGGTCAGCAGCTTCCATCCATACCTGGCAGGGAGACTGGCAGACCGAAGCCCCATCATGGGCAGAGTTAAAACATAGGTATTGCCATTAGCTATGTCTGAAAAACAGAGGCCTAAGCTGGATAAGAGCACTTTCCTCTTTTACTTTGTTCCAAATCCTGGGTGGGGAAGAGAAAATGAAGCTCCAAGAGAGGGTGTGAGGGGAAATTGGAGCTTCTGGTTTTCAGGAGGCAAAAAAAAAATAGATATTGAAAGAAAGGAGAAGATACTGGAGAAAGAGACTTTTAGGAAAGAGAGACATGAGAATGGTGGGCCAGTAAAGAGGAGCTTGAGTGACCAGGCTGAGCAGAAGCCCCCTGGAAGAGTGAGCTGTCACCTGGAAATGGCCAGGGATACAGAAAGCTGATTTGGGATCAGCATTTGTTGGGAAAGTTTGAAGAAACTTGGAGAAGCCATAGCTCAGACACTGCAGAGAGAAGCAAAGAGAAGACACAAGAAAGATTTTTGCAAAGTGCCTGCCTCAGGTTTGGAGGGGCGACGGGCACCATCTTGGACATGTGTCTTTGGGACCTTTGGAACTGAGAATGGTGACTGGGGTAAATTAACTGGCCACTTGTGGCTTTAAGGACTTTTTGTTTTCCCAGTTAATTTTCCTTGTAACTAAAACCCTATTTTTTAAATTGCATGTAACTGGCAACTGCTACGTGCGGGTGGTAAGAACCTGAAATAATCTGGGTGGCCGAAGCTGCATTTTAAAAGTGCTGCTTTTTCCCCCCTTTTGGGTTGTTGGTTGGAGACATTTGCTCTATTTTGACCCTATTTCAGACCCATTGTAGACCACAGGCAACGCTGTTACCCCACTTCTCTCGGCCAGTGCCTCTGGGCTCTGCCTTCCCCACTTGAAGTGATGGCCACTGCTTCCCTTTAGCTAAATTGCCTGCAGCCTCCCATCATGCACGTGCCCTGGTGACCGAGTCTGCATGGCAAGAGCTGGGTGAGGATGGTGTCTAGAAGTCGTTCATGAGCTCTGTATGTTTCCCATTGTCTTCGAGACTCCCACCTCCAGTTAGACCCCCATCACCCCTCAGAGCTGATGAGAGGGGCTCACTCTTCCAGGCCGCTGATCAAAGGTCTCTTGACCCTGGAACACCTCTGGGAATCCTGTAACTGAGGCAGCAGGAGAACTCAGCTTCTAACTGCTGGCTGGTGCTTGTTTCCTATGCAAGGAGATGTTACCCCACAGGGTCATGTGAGCAGAGAGAACTCCAACACCACCTAAGCGTCTCTTTTTAAGGGGACCCTTTATTCCAACTCAGCTAAGATCCTCTGGAAACACCGAGATTTTATTCCATCATTTGCTTATGGCTGGCTGTCCTCTGCTAATGAAATCAGATCAAAAGTGGTAGAAGTAGCCCTCCCAGGTTCTTTTACTTGCACATAGCAGTCGCCATTCAAATGCAATTTAACAACAGGATTTTATTAACAAGGGAAATTAACTTACTAACCAGAAAAATGAAAAGTCCTTAATGCCACAAGTGGCCAGTTGTTTCACCCCAAGTACTATTTAGTCTGGAATCCCAAACACATATCCAAGATGGTGCCCCTCCAAACCTACAGGCTCCCTGCAAGTTCCAGTCTTTCTCTGGCATCTTCTCTTGGCTTCTTCTCTCTCCAGTGTTCCACACTGCTCCATTTCACCAAGGCTCTTCAAATTTCTTCCACAATTGCTGATGCACAGATCAGCTTTCCAAATCCCTGGCCTTCTCCACGTACCAGCTCACTATGCCGCCTTGCTGCGGTGCCACACTCTCCACACCGGCCACTCTTCTGCCGGCCACCATGGTGCCTCGCCACCTCCAGCTCACTCTTCAGGGGGCTTCCCCTGGCCAGGCCACATGGACCTGCTCTCTCGGTCCACCATTCTCATCTCCCTCCTTTTCTTTTTTTCTTTTCTTATTCTTACTCCTTTCTTTTATCTGCCTTTTGACGCTTCTCGCTTCTTCTCACATGTCTTTGTCTCATACCCCACCCACCAGGGCATTTTGGCAGCAATACAATTTTCAGCTGCGTCACTCCCAATGCTGTATCACTTGTGCATCCCAGGAAGTGATGGGCACACAGATGGAGCTCAGGGACAAGAGTGGCTGAGGGACTCAGGCATGTGGCTGGGGTCCAGCACTTGCTGATGGCCATCACACATGTGCTCCCACCAGGCCCCCTCCACACCACCGCCACAGTGAATTCAGCCAGTGTGCAGGCTCCTGAAGGTGGAAGAGAGAACTCTTGGGGTGCCTCTGGGTGACTGGGACCCTGGCTCTGCCTATTCACCACCCTCAAGCGAGGTCTGGCCATGCCATGTGGGCAGCAGTCTGAATCCCCACCCCACCAATGTGTCTGATGTCTGTGCAGTGCTTCTTGGAGGTGGTGTGGGTATGGGGATTGCTGCACGTGGAAAGGGAACCCCCATGGCCACACCTTTCCCAGCATTGTGCCTGGCCCCTCCCAGGGCTGATGGACACGGCAACTCATACACAGTATGGGTGCCTGGCCCCGTGTTGGTCTGTCCATGTTTGCCCATGCTTCTCTCTGCGCCAGGCTTGTACCCATAATGCAGTCCGAGATTCTCCCGGCCAAGTAGTTCATCTGTTACTTCAGCATGAAGCATCCAAACACCATGGCAACGAGGTGGGGAAGAGGGGTGTGCGCTGGAGACCACAGCGGCCGGGCAGCAGCAGCGTCCAGCCTGAGGCCATCGGTTGATGGAGCGCATGCGCCCACGTCCTCGATCTCTGAGAGGACATAGGTCCATGGCAGTGCCTGCTGGAGAGACCAGGAATAGTAAGAGGTCATTCACAGTGCTCCTTGCTCTCCTGGCCCACTCTTTCCAGGCTGAGGAAAACCAATGCTGGAACGATGACTGGTCATTTGTTCTCTGTGTTTGCTAAGTGGGCGTGAGACTCAGAGCCAGGTCTGACTCCAGAGTCCACGCACTGATGCGCCGTCCTTGGCCAGGTTGTCTGGGTCAGCGAAGGAGTGACTGTTGGCTGGGTCCCGCAGCTCCTGACTGGACCCAGAGGCTGGCTTGGAGACCACAAGCTTATCTTCCTCCTGGCAGGGGCCTGGCCTGGAGGGTCCATGTGCAGAGACCAGGGTTTTCTCAAGCTGGTGGCTCCCAGGAAAGACAGGCTGGCAGGTGAGGGTGCTTGTGGAAGGAGGTGGACTCAGAGCACAGTGTGGACTGGTGACTGCTCTTCAGTGCAGTCACCACACGTGGCTGCTTCCATCGTTAGTCACAAACTCAGTTCCACGTCACAGTGGTCACCATTCATGCACTCAGCAGCCCCGTGTGAGCAGCGGCTACCATGTTGGATAAGGCAGATGATGGACCATGTCCAGCCTTGCCAAAAGTTGAACTGGACAGTTGTTCTAAGCGATGAAACTTGCCTTGTAGAATGTTCTCTTCCCTTAAGAAAGGGAACCTTTCTTACCTCGATTTCATAGATGGGGAAACTGAGAATGAGAGCTTTAGTTTTTAGTCTGCATGCTAGCGTTTCGTGGTCTGGGCATCCTGGCTTCTCAGGACCAAACGCCTCTCCCCAGTACTGTGGGACGCTGAGGATACTGGAAGCTGGGGCTATTGGGTGCTGGGGTTGTGGGGCGCTGGGCATACTGGGCATGCATCTAGGCCACTTCTGCCCTTCCCAGTGCTTCCTCTTGGCCATGTGCTGTTTGATGCCTAGATAATTACCGGTTATTCCTGTCTGCCCTTTAATTTGCTCACAGAGCATTTCCTGAGAAGATCTTTAGAAGCAATTGGGCCACAACGCTCTGTGGGCAAGGACAGGAATTACAGTGGTTGGGAGGAAGATAAATGGTGATGTCAGCTTGATTACAATACCGGTTACTGCTCCGTTGAAACTTGGAGGAAAGAGCCTTTCCACAGGAAATCCATTTATAGCTCGGCTAGCACAGCGCCACCTGTCGGCTGCTGAGGAGGCTCTGCTAGGGAACTTGGCGTTGGAAGGGGAGGAGGGCTTGGTGGAAGATGCTGTTGCAGCATCTTCCTGTAGTCCTGTAGGACTTTCTGGGGCAGGCTGAGAAATCTATTTATCCCAACATCAACTAGTGCAAGAATGAAAGGATTCACGATCTGAGGGTGACATGCTTTCAGGCGACACCATAAATCTCCATGGATCCTTGACAAATGAGCTGTTTTTCTAGTGGGTTCTTAGTAGTTTCTTAAAAAGAAATGTCAGAAGTAACCACTCTGGGGTTGTGCATGTTTTAAGTCTGGATAACTGGGAAGATGGCCCAGGCATATGCTGAGTGCTTCCTGTGTATGTTTACTTGTGTGTCTCCATTGAGAAAAACATTATCTTTCACCGCTAGTTCTTTCGCTCAATATTGCCAAGGTGTGAGCAAGAGAAGTTCCACCTATTAAGTTGTCCAAATATATCGGTTCTTTTAAAACATG
Organism: Uropsilus gracilis; assembly: GCA_004024945.1. Taxonomy (NCBI): domain Eukaryota; kingdom Metazoa; phylum Chordata; class Mammalia; order Eulipotyphla; family Talpidae; genus Uropsilus; species Uropsilus gracilis. Next base: position 6,000 of record PVHY01013498.1, on the reverse strand, counting down.
AACTCTAATGCAGCACTGCTTGCAATAGGCATGATGTGGAAACAACCCAAATGCCCCCAAACTGACCAATGACTGAAAAAGCTGTGATCTATGTACACAATGGAATATTATGCATCAATCAAAGAAGACAAACTTAGGTCACTTGCAGCAGCATGGATGACTCAGAAGGAATCATGCTAGCAGAAATATACCAGAAAGAAAAAAGAGGAATATGGGGTGGTCTCACTTAGATGAGGGATATAGGAAAAAGCAAACTGATAAGAAAAATTTTAAACTGCCAACAGAACTGAGCTCTCGAGCAAGAGAGGGGGAGGAGGGGGAAGACAGGGGAGGGGGAGAACACAAAAGATTAAGATGGTTAATGGGTGATAAGGAGATGGGGTAGACAATGATGAAATTTATATGTGTGTGTATAATCGATAACAAAATAAATTCTAAAAAATATGAACTCTAAGATTTTTTGGCCCACCTCTTTCCGAGTCTCCATACAACTCTGCACTCAGATCCCTGCTCCCTGTCATACCCAGCATCCTTCCCTCAGTGGTGACTTGGCTGTTAGGAGACCCACCACCTGGAAGTGCATGTTACATCAACTACACAATTCCTGCCGTCTAAATTATTACCAGAGGCAGAGGGTAACGCGAGCTCTGAAAATAAATTATCATCATTACAAGCCATTAAAATGGGTTATTTAATCTGATGACTAATACTGCTGTGACCTCACATCCCATCTGTCTTTCAAGGAGCTGGCATACATCATGGTCTTTACTAAACATCTAAAATCACTAACATCCGGGGTAGACAGACCATGAAAGCTGCATGTGGGCTGGGCGTATCTCCGACTAGGCCTTACACGGCCTCCTGAGGGGCGAGAGGGCGTCGCTTTGGAATGAGTGAATCTTAAGAAGTGAAAGCTATGCTTCATGAGTTGTTTTCTTTGTAATCTTTACTCTAAAATAGCTGACGTCATCCTTTGCTGAAGGAGGATAAGCTGCAATTTCGTAGGAAAATGGGGAGGGGGGCACAGTCTGACACAATTCAGCCCCGTCTTTGCAAGCCAGGGTGATGATTATATATGCCCAATAATGCCCCACAGCCAAGGTGGGTCCCTTCAGAAGAAGGGACTCAAGAAGACCAAATTTAAATTATTTGCTTTTTGAATATTTTTGTTTGTTTTATTGAGGCAACATTAGATTACAACACTCCATGTGATTTGGAGGTGTATGTCACCCCACCCTCCTAACACACACACACACACACAAACACACACACACACGCCACCACCATACCAGTAAGAGTTCCACCACAGTCCACGGGGTCAAATGTAATTCAACACATTTTGGGGGCAAGTAACTTAAAACTCCCATTCATGTTACAGTAAAGAAATTATTTCACACCAAGGAAGTAGCAGGTGGGGTGTTTGCAGGACCAGTTAATTTTTCATTTCAGGGACTCATCACGATCCCTTCCTTGGTGTTCTGGATCTGTCCTCAGACTGCAGCTGGAGTCACAGCAGCTGCTCATGTCACAGGCAATCACAGTGAAGCGAGAGATCATCTCTTCTTTAAGGTTTTTTTAAGAAAGAAATAAGCTATTTCCCAGAAGCCTCGGAGGGCCTTCTCCAGTGTCTTCTCATTGAGACCCAGGTCCCATGTACACCTTTTCACCAGTCCCTGGCAGGGGGGGGGACAACAGGACGTGGGAGTTTGACCAATTAGGATTTACCCTCTGGTGCTGTAGAAAAGGGCACACACAATGGGTGTTAGCCCCAGAGAAAGATGGTGGGTAAAGAAGGCAGCCTCACCTACCAGCTGGGAGATCTTGGGAACATTACTTAGCATCTTCAAGTCTTTGTTTCTGTATCTGAAAAATGGACATAATACCTGACCCTCAGAATTCTGAGAATTCAAAATGGCGGCTTTCTTCTAGTTCCATGGAAAGGGACCTTCTCCCAAAGCTTGGTTTAACTCATTTCAGTCTGTATTTTAGCTCCCTGTTGAGGAAGCCCCTGCCTCTCTTTCATGAGTTAGGCTGTTCTCGGCTGTTGGTGTTAGATGGTATCAGTGAATTTGTTTCTTGCTACTTGTCACAGTCCCAGTCATCTTGGTTTGGCTTTTCTAGAAGTCACTCATTTTCCTCCTCTGTCTCATGTCTTTCTTCGTTTCTCTCTCTTTGTCCAACTCTACATTGCCTGTACCTTTTTGCCCCCCAAACAGTGCAACTTGTGTGTGTACTTAAGATATAATCATGACTCATAAACAGAGAATTTCTTCTGCTTCACAAACACCTTTAGACTCTACCTTTATTTGAAGGTAACCAGAAAATGTTCTCTCCAGGTGCCTGTATAATTATGTATTTAATATGACATCTGAAATCAGAAATGTTTGATTGCGAAACGTAGCGATAAGCAGAGAGAACATTCAACAAACATTTCATGTTCAAGGCGCTGATAAGCATCAGGGGTAAGCAGAAGCAGAGTGTGGAAAACGCAAATGAAGTTGCTGAGGACTAGCAAGTTTGCCCAACCAAACAGTGAACCGTGATGAGAAATGCCATGTGAGGATGTGTTCAGAGACCTCTGGAGCTTTCATCAAAAGTTGGGACTTTGTATTTTTGGCACAAGGTGGAGGGAAAAATGGGGCCATTAACTGTTTTAATAAGAGATGAAATATGAAAAAAAAAACCATGATTACAGAACTGAATCTGAAAGCAGTCTAACTGCATAGTTGGCAGGAGAACAGAGACTGCTGTTCAAGCGAGTTAGGAGACTATCAGACAGGTTCGGCTAGAATCGCTCGAGACAAGCCTCCCCCCGAAGCTCATGACTTAATACGGAGAAACCAAACAAAATGTTTATTTCTTACTCGTACGGCGTGGTCTTGGCCGGGAGGCAGAGGACGCTTTATGTTCACACGGGCCCCAGCCTCGGACTGACGGTGGCCCCCCCTGAAACTCCAGTGGCTGCTGAGACAAAGCAGGAGGGTCCCCACCAACTATTAAATCTTTGGCCCAGCTGTGACTCCCAGGGAGGGTGGGCGCAACCCGAATGGGCTCACAAGCATGCACTGTGCACACATTCTCCAGGCCTCATGGTGAACAGCAGCAAGATGGTAGCCTGGAACCAGCCTTGGAGGAATAGCTGTGCGTTGACACCCCCAACACTACCAGCAACCACCGCACCCCACCGAAGTGTCAGCAGCTGAACATCTCCCAACATACCTCTGCACGCATTTCAGCTTCACCCCTGCTTGCTGGCCAGCACCATTCGCATGGCTCAACCCAGACACAGCCCTGTCAAGAACTCCAGTTCTAGGGCCCCGTAGGCTGATGGGACCCTTCTGTGACCAGCACTGAAGACAATGGCTCCACAAAGCAAGTGTGCAGGCGTCCACTTGTCTATACCGCCACCGCTCACCCTGGGAATGGAAATATGCAGAGCACACTTCAGGCTCGCCTAAGAACAATAAAAATGGGAATGGGGGGGTGGGGAGTTTCAGCGCCGGTGATGAGGAACTTCTTGAGGTCTTGCCTCTCAGCTTCACATCCACCTTCCTCCCTTCAGCACACATGAGGTAGGGTCCTCTTGCCATGACTTGCACCAAAACTGTGTTCTAAGGCTGAGTCAGCTACTTTCCTGGTGCAGCTTGCTCTGTAGGGGTCATCCTGTGACTTGCCAGTCAGCTGGTGGCCAGGAGATTGTCCACCACTCACAACCTCACTAGCTCCAGCCTGTCAGTACCCCAGCAGGAGACTCCTAGTTTGCCAACCTGTACCCCCAGTTCCCCCCCTACCAACCTCAGCCTAGTGAGTGTGGACCAGCTCTGATCCACTGAAGATGGCTCCGGAGTCTCAGGGAGAAGGGTCTCTCCCTATCTGGGATCTCCCTGCAGCCTTACTCTTTTCTCTCTTAAAATAACTGCCTCTACGTGGTTAACAGTTCTTTGTTGTTCATCTCCCCTGTTCAGAGCACGAGGTGATCTGCCTCCAGTGGACACTCATGCACCTGGAAAACCAGATGTCCTAAAGATAAACCAAGCAACAGTGTGTGCTACTGTGTGTGCTTGGTCAGGAGTGGAGGTAGAGAGGCCAGTTAGGTGACAGATGGTGCTTGAGATGAGCACAGGTGATGACAGTGCTATTCAAGAAGTAAGGAGGCGTGACAGCTAGATTGAGGGGCCATAATAAATAGTGTTAGTAGTGAGTCTGAGGGGAGGAAGCAAAGAGAGGAATTGTGGCTGCCACCAAATTAAAGCATATTGAGAGAAGGTCAGATTCAGGGAACCAGATCATGAGTGGAATTGGAGTACCCTGTGTCACCAGAAGTGGAGACACCTAATTAACAGGTGAATCAAGGTTTTGCTCAGGGAGAGTCCTGGACTGAAGATCAGCAAGTGTGATCTGTGTGGGCATAGGCCGGCAGGGTGGGTGGATGTTTCTGCCGAGGTCAGCGTTACTCCCTCCATATTATTCACCCCATTTTTCTCTGTAGAATCCCTTCTTTAAAGAAATACAAGTGGCCAACAGGCACATGAAAAAATGCTCAATGTCATTAGTAATCAGGGAAATGCATACGAAAACCACAATGAGATACCACCTTGTACCAGTAAGAATGGCCCATATCAAAAAAAAGGGGGGGGGGCAACAACAAGTACTGGCGTGAATGTGGAGAGAAAGGAACACTCTTCCGCTGCTGGTGGGAGTGCTGGTCCAGACACTATGGAAAGCTGTGTGGAGGACCCTCATGCTACGGAAAATGGAACTGCCATTTGGCCCAGCAATCGCTTTTCTTGGAATCTACCCAAAGGGACACCTGTACTCGGATGCTTATTGCAGCACTATTTATAGTTGCAAAGACATGAAGACAACCCAAATGTCCCAAGACAAATGAATGGATGGAAAAGATGTGGTACATGTACACAATGGAATATTACTCATTAATTAAAAATGACAAATTTGACAAATTTATGATAACATGGCTGGACCTAGAAGAAACCATATTAGCAGAAACAAGTCAGAAAGAAAAAGACAGAAACCAAATGGTTTCACTAATATATGGGACATAGAAAAACAAGCAAAAGGCCAGGAGGAAAAGTTCAAACAAGCCAACAGCCAAACTAAAGAACACAATTGGGGGGTGGGGGGGAGATGAGATGGGAGAGAGTGGTCGGGAGGGAAGGTGATGGTGATCCCCGGGGAATATAAAGATGTGAAACATATATATAAACAAACAAACAAAAACCACTTCCTTCTTCACTGAGTGGAAGTTTCTGGTGATGTGCCCCAAGGCAATAAATATCCTATTTGTGAGAAAGTTCTAGATCATCTGCAGAATGTGTGAACAAGGCAGTCAAAGGCAGTTCTACCACAGCGGGGCCGTCACCTTTATCAAAGGCAAGCCCCGAGTGGTGACAAGAGAGCAAATGGGAGATTCGTGGAGATGCTGAACACCTCCTTTTCCACCTAGGGAAGAGCGAGCACTCAACACCGGGCTCTCCATGAGGTGGTATCTCACACGTCTCTGGGCCCCTCGTGCAGCGGAGGAGGTGACTGGGCTGGTGAAAGTATCACGAGAGCCAGAATACCACCTGGGGCCCAGTTGCATGCCAGTTTCTCAGGGTAAGAAGGCATAAGCATGCCCGGAGCCGGAGGCGGGGAGATGTCCCCTGTGGGCAAAGCTGGCACAGACCAAGTGATCAGACTTCTGGGTGCTGAGGAGAGAGGAAGCATGGGGGAGAGGAAATCAGCATGGAGGGGCCCCCAGTCCTGAGTGGTATTCGGAGAACCTGAGGTGGTGGGGAGGAGGGTGCCTCCAAATGCAGGTGGAGGGAGGGACACGGAAGAGGCCATCCAGAGTCGGCCTGGTGAGGAGAAGGCAAACAGTGTATGAGGAGATAAGGTTGTGCGCCTCATGGGAGTCGGTTCGGAACATTCCATTCTCATGACACTTCAGTCCCCTGGATAGAAGAACAGACAGAATCATGCGCTGAGGAGAGAGTTAGT
>PVHY01013497.1:6747-41232 GCA_004024945.1 Uropsilus gracilis | reverse complement strand
GAAGGCTACTGATTTCTGTGTGTTGATTTTGTAGCCGGCAACCTTACTGAACTGGTTAATTATTTCAAGGAGTTTTTCTGTGGATTTTTTGGGGTTCTCTACATATAGAATCATATCATCTGCATATAATGATAGTTTCAGTTCCTCTTTTCCTATTTGTATCCCTTTTATATCTTTCTCTTGCCTTATTGCCCTGGCTTGGATTTCCAATACAATGTTAAAAAGTAATGGAGAGAGTGGGCATCCTTGCCTAGTTCCAGATCTCAGCTGGAATGATTTTAATTTTTCCCCATTTAAGATGATGTTTGCTGTAGGTTTGTCATAGATGGCTTTTATTATGTTGAGGTAGGTTCCTTTGATCCCCAGTTTTTCAAGGGCTTTTATCATAAATGGGTGCTGGATTTTGTCAAATGCTTTCTCTGCATCAATTGATATGATCATATGGTTTTTGTTTTTCTTCTTATTGATATGGTGGATTGTGTTAATTGATTTCCAGATGTTGAACCATCCTTGTGCCCCTAAGTAATAATTCTTAAGAAAGAGGGAGGGTATGTGGAAAAATGGAGCCTAGTATGAATCTTGTAGATAGTCACCTGCATATCCTTTGTGTGGAGCACAGCAGGTATACACATCCTTGATTTCATTAAGTACAGCTGAATCCTATTTATGATAGCTCCTGTTATAGTCTCATGTCTTCACAATTACTGAAATCAATAATAATATATTATATATACATACGTGTAGGGTAATATGAGAAGAAGAGGGTAGCAAATGCCAGTGAAACCTGTTTACCTCCAGTGCCTACCCCCAATTTATATCCTCTCCTGCTTATGAGTCCAACCAGTTCAAACTGATTCTGGTCAGCTTAGACCAGTATTTATTTATCTATTTATTTATTTATTTATTTATTTATTTATTTATTTATTTATTTATTTATTTATTTATTTATTTATTTATTTATTTATTTATTTATTTTCAGTCAGTCTTTATTTAGCATTACCCAAAAATTACCCCCTTTCTATTGCTCTTCCTTCTGTTTTGCATTTGCATTTTTTTAAATTTTGGATTTTGTACAATACATGATTGCATAATTGTTGATCCCCATGAGATTACCCCACCCCACCATGCCCCCTCTGGTCTCTTTACCTCCTTTCTTTTTATTGTTTGTCCATGGTTAGCCCTTTAGTTTTTTTGTTTGTTTGTTTGTTTATTTTAATCTTCTTTGGCCATTCTAAGCACCTTTGGCTTGTATCCATGCTTGTTTCTTGGTGGCTGTTCTTTCTGTTGTTTTCTGCTTCATTTTGCTGCTCCATCTCATTGTGTTTCAGGTCTTTGGCTTTGGGGACCTGACTCCCAGTCTTATGTTTTGGTAGAGCTCTCCTCGATGGGGACAGCCATTGACTGATGGTAGTCTCCTTTTTAGGAGCTTTGCTGTTGGGCCGCTGCCATTCTGTTGGCGTCCTCCCTCTGGCAAAGGGAGTGTGCTGTTCTTTATTGACTGCATCTCTGTGCCGGGTTTTTGGTCACAGCTCCCCAGTGAGTGGTATGTATAGTTCTTTCATGTTTTTTCTCACAGTTCATTGCCCTGTGAACTTGCCTTGCTCTTTTTGAGTCCTGCCTTAGAGGCATTTGTTTTTAAAGTCTTTCTTGCTGTTCTTGCCTCTTCTGTTTCTGTGGTCGAAGTTTGTTTCATGTACTTATTGCTGGTGTAGGCTGCTTGGAGTGGAGACTAAATGAGAGGGGACTGTGGTGAACCTCCCACCCCCTCCCACCCACCCCCACCACACACTGCACTCTGCTTCTTTCCAGGCCTCAGGTGTGCAGTGCCTGCACAGTGGCTGCCTGGGTGGTCCCTGAAAGCAGCCCCCCCGGAAAGCAGCCTCCCCAGGGAGGAGGGGGGATGGGGAGGGAAGGGGTGGGGAAGGGGGAGTACAGGACAGTTTTGACCTGTTCAAACTGGTTCTGACTGGATCAAACCAGTTGGCTGAATGAGATCTTTTCTGACCAGTTTTGACTACTCAAAGCTGATTCTGAAGGGTTTAATGTGTTCAGATCAGTTTTGACCAGTTTTAACCAATTCAAACCCATTCTGACTGATAGAAATTGGTTCTGTTTAAAACTATTTCTGACCATTCCGGACTCATTCAAATCTCTTCTAACCAGATAAAACCTGTTAGAACAGACAAAACCTGACTGGTTCACACTAGTTCTAGTCAGCTATAATCAATTGTGATTGAATCAAATTTGTTCTGACCAGTTTAGCCTGGTTCCGAATGTTTCAAACTGGTTCAAACCTAGTAGAGCTGATTCAAAATGGTTCTGACCAGCTATAGTCTGTCCTAATGGGTTCAGACCAGTTCTGGCAGCTTCAAACCATTTCAGACCAGCTTAAACAGGTTCTGACCAGATCTTAATTGGTTCTAATCTGGTTTCTAACTGGTTTAGACTATCTCAGACAGATTCTTACTGGTTTTAACTGGCTCAAACATGTTCTTGCCAGTTCTGACTGGTTCAATCTAGTTTTCTCTGGTTCAAATAGGATCAGATGACTGGATCAAATGGGTTCTAACTGGTTCTGACTAGTTCATACCAGTTCAAATCAGTTATGACTAGATAGTCTTTCATTTTCTCTATGTATCTGTCCCAATTTACAAAAATCATCTCTCTGAATTTTTCTTCAGTTTATTTTTTTGAACATTGTACTTAGTGTTTTTGGCATTTATACATCTTTAATAAATAAGTTTAACTGAAGTTTTTCTAGCTATATAACAGAACCCAGTTAAAATATTTGATTTACTTGAACTGCTGCATATAAAATACTGTGAGCAGTTTAACAGACATTCATTTTTTATTTTATTTTTAAATTTATTATTATATTATTATTATTATTATTATTATTATTTTGGAGACTAGGTCTTGCTACTTTTGCCTGTGGAACTGCAGGTTCACGTTGCCCAGTGTACCACAGATTCAAGCAATCCCCAGCCTCAGCTTCCCAGGTAGCTGGGATTACAGGTGTGTGCCACCATGCCCAGCTATTTTTTGGGGACTAGGTCTCACTTCAAGCCCCCGGCAGGACTCGAACCATGATCCCTGGCCCCGGCCATGGCTTCCTAGGCTGCCACCTACAGGCATGCACCACCATGCCTGGTGACATTCATTTTTTAAAGAGCACATTATATAGATATTTAATCTGTCAAATTTTTATCTTTTATCATATCTAAGAAAATATCATGTTTAGTGATTGTCAATGTTGTTTACCCACTCAAAAAAAAATAGCTTAGAAAAAAAAAAGCAATTATACTAATGTAAGGGGAAAATTGATAGTGAGACCTTTCTATCTTACCAAAGCTTCCCTAGGGTAGCCTTGAACTATGAGTTGCATTCTCTGTATATATGGTGTGTGTATATTGAAGGTTTTGGTATACAAATGTGTAAGTATAACCACCAAGCACTTTTGTTAGGGTAGCAGATCAAGCAGAAATGTTCTCTACTAAAAACAGGAATAAATTTTCAGTATTGTGGAGTAATTTCCAGGAAGCCTAATTTAAATCACTGCATAATCATCTATTGCTTTTTCATATCAAGCTTTTCCTCATTGGATTTTAGCTTCTTTAAATAAAAGGCAGTCCAATGTTTATTAATAAACCTGAACCAATATTTTTCTTACTTATATTGGAGAAATAATAAAAATTCTAGGTGAAGAAACTGAAAATTGTGACTACACAAAACAAAAGACATTTGGGACTGATGATGTACTTTAATTCCATAGTTGGCCCATCTATTTGATACAGGTCTGAGCATCCTCAAGTATTCCTTTCTCCTGTCCATCTTTTCCTTGCAGCCTCTGAGAATGCCTGTCTAGGCAGCCTCAAACTTCCGGTAGGGGTTGCTATTGTCTAATATAAAGCCTATTGTTCTCAATAGAATTTGGTTATTGCTTAAGATCATTTCCAACCTTTGCCCTTTCCCAGGATTTAATCTCTTTAAATTGATATTGATTATTTGCTCTTGAGTTTAATGTGAATTTAATCTTATGTTACTGTTTAATACATTAAAGTGCTATTTCAGTTGCTGCCACTATACTGATTAGCATTAATTTTGCCCAGAATGTGTTCTGAATATCAGTGAACTTGTTCAAGAGAATGAATGATAATCATACTCTTTAAAAAACAATGAAATATTTGATTTCTTTATAAAAAAATCATGAGATGAATTTTGATAAGGTTGGTTTAGAAATCAAACTTAAGACTTTCAGAGGAATTGAAAGACTCAATATACAAGTTTTGCCTTCAAAATTTTATTTTTTTCTGCTGGTAGAGATGCATTATATTTGCATTTTTGAGCCTGAATAATTTTAATTCCATAAACCCAAGAGGAACATTTACTTTGTTTTCACTGATTAGTTATACAATTATTCTTTTCAGATACTACTTGGACCATGAACCATAATATTATATTCCTTGTTAATACACTTTGGCAAAAGTATTTACATGAAAACACAATACATAAATGTAATGACTTTCACAAATGAATACATTGTTGCCATGAAGCAATCACCTTTATTTTAATACAAGTAAAATTCATTAAATTTTTCTCAATTAGCAAAATGACTTTTCCAAATGAACTAGTGAAGGGAGAAGACAGCCTGTTTTATTCCAAGCCAGCTGATTTTCTTTCTTTCTTTCTTTTTTTTTGCTAAATGCTGATTTGGAGCGAAGGAAAAGTAGGTATTTAATTTTAATAAACTTGCTGCAATGCTGACTCCTAGGTTAATAGGTATGGTTCTCATACACTTAGTTTCTTTTCAGTTGCAAAGTGAAAGATTCCAAAGGTAAGGTCTTTGAAGCAAAGATGCTACCTTCAAGACCCTTTCATGTTGGAATGAACTTGGAGATCCAAATGAATAAATCCTTTAAATTACAAAACTTCATTCTAAAAAAGAATATTTTATTTTCCTCTCTCACTAAAATGTTTAAATCCTATTCTAAGCCTTATAGCCATATTGTGTTATTTGACACAGACAGTTGAGTTGCACCTCACATCTCTAAGTGTAAATACAGTTTTTTGAAGAAAAAAATGCAATTAACTTTGAATAGTATAAGTTTCAGATTAATCTAATTTTGCCTTTTAAAATAACTTTGTAGTTTTAGTGTTGGCTATTAATTTTATACCTAGTGAAATATCTTATTTTTTTAAACTTACATTAAAAAAAGACTTTTTTCTTAATCTTACATTAAAAAAGAATGATACTAACAATACATAAACTGAGTGAATGAGAGGATGGGCTTTATATAATCTGTAAAATATTCCTAATAAAAAATTAAAACCCAAGAATGCTAATTATTCTATAACTTTTTGAGGCTCCTACTTTTTAAATACTTAATTTCATTGGATTTAATTTATGGAATACCTACTTAACATTCTTCAGATGGATTTACAAACAGTTAAATAATATTTCTAAGAGTATATTTTGAGTATTATACTTCTGGAGTAAGGGCTAACTAAGGTAGTTTCTATTTTATAGAAAGCTAGGATAAGGTGTTAAAATATACATTAATTATGAGTTAATTTGTCAGTATCTTTTTTGCTACCTAGCATTCCTAACAGCTCTAAGTTGATAGGGTATTGTTGTTGTGGTGGTGGTGGTGATGGAATCCAGTCATCATCGTCATTGTCATTGTCACAACAATAATTAGGAGGTTTTGACATAATCTAAAAACAGGAGTTAATTTCCTTGAAAAAATGTTTGATTAGAACTAAGACAATGAATATTCATGGTGAACCTGGAGCATCCTGTAGTTTTAGAGAGTTTAAAAAAATACAAAACAAAAAGAAACCAAAAAATTAGCGAACTCAAAGGGAAAGAGGTATCAACCTGAAAGAACTACAAATGGATAAACCTAAAACTGCTGGGAACTGAGGTGAAAGAGGAATGGATGAGAGGAATTGATGAGTCAGAGACAGCGGTTGAAAGCAAGCATGCAGCTACTAGTCAATTTATTGGACCCTAGAAGTCTTAATATACAGTGCTAAGGAATGGTTTACAATGTGCTTAAAAAGGAGAGGAAGATGCAAGTTAGGAAAAAACCAGATTAGGCAAAATCCTGTGGAATATGATATGTGGGGGCAGGAGGCAGGGGATATGTCCAGAGACACTGTTATCTCTGGGGAGTGTCTGCTAGTAAAATGTCTCTTAGCAAATACAGCATAATGGGGGGAGGAATATATCACTCACCTGCAAGAGCTATGTAAAACCCTGTCTTTAGTGTTCTAAAGCTAGATAAGATGTGAGTAAAGTGTGACTTACTCAAACCCAGATCTTCCCCTGATATTGTGGCTGCTTACATAAAACAATTTGGGTAAAAAAAAGAAAATAGTATTGGATTATAATCCAAAGTACAAATGAAATATCTGTAAATCCTCAATTGCACAAATGAATAGGGTAAAAGAGATAAACCTTTCATAGGGAAGAAGAATCCCTACCTAATAATTTATGTGGATATCACTACCCCCAAAGAGGTAGAAATTAACACTTCAGTTCTTGAGTGTGGGCTGTGCTTAATTAATTGCTTCTGAAGACTGTAGAAAGAGAAAATAAATAGCTTTTCAGGGGAGAAATATAGAAAATGCTACTGGCCTAGAATATCAATCCTAAGTTATATTGAGAAGATGTACCCTTGATGGATGTGATGTGATGTGATGTGATGTGATGTAAATGGTCCTTCATCTCTGGTCTTCTTCCCTAGTGTACACAACCGTAGACTAGGAATGATATGTAAAACATCAGACCAACCCAAACCAAGAGGCAGTCTACAAAATTATCTGATCAACTCCCTTCATAATGACTAAAATCATCAGAAACAAGGAGGAATTGTTTTTCTTTGTTTTGGGAGGTTAAGAAGATATGATAACTAAATGTATGTGATGTCCTGGAGCAGGATGCAGGAACAGGGAAAAATAAGTGAAGCAGAATAATCTATGGAGTTTATTACCAGTAAAGTACTAGGATTGGTTCTTTAGTTACCACAAATAAATCCCTATTAGATTCAACATCTTAAAATAGGGGAAATTCAGGGTTATAGGAGAGTGTTATTGTTTTTGCAACTTTTATGTGAATCAGTTTCCATGGGAATACCACATCCCCCCTGGTCACTTTGCCTCCTTTCTTTTTGTTGTTTGTCCATGTTTAGCCCCATTAGTCTTTTTTTTTTTTCTACATGTATTTCCTCATCCTTGGTGAGGATGTGATTTCTTGGGACTTGGTAGAGCTGTTATTTATCTTTCCTGTAGTGCTTTTGCCTTGGTAGGTAGATTCGAGCACCTTTGGCTTGTATGATTGCTTCTTGTTTCTTGGTGGATCTCATCTCTGTTGTTTTCTGCAACATTTTGTTGCTCCTTTAGTTATGTTTTGGGTCTTTGGCTTTGGGGGCACGATTCCCAGCTGTATGTTTTGCAAGAGCAGATCCTTGATGGGGGCAGCCGTCAGCGGATGGTCGGTCTCCTGGTCTCCTCCTTTGGGACTTTGCTGTGGGGCCACTGCCGTTCAGCAGGCCTCTTCCCTCTGAGTAAAGAGTGTGTGTAGAGCCCGTATTGACAGCGTCTCTGTGCCAGGCAACTCCCCGGGCTGATGCTAGCTCCACCCCACTCGACCTCAAGAGGCGAGTGGAACCATTGCGTGGGGGACTCAGTGACCACGCCATTGTGGCATGGCTGCAGAGGACATAGGCTCTGCTGGCTGTGCAGGACCCGCGCCAGTGGACAGAGTTTTCTTTAAAACTTTTTTACTTTAAAAATGAAAAAGTATTTTATTTCTATTACCTAGGTCCTCATAGTTTTTTGCGAAAAGACCCAAAGGTTTGGGGAAAGTTAAAGGATGGGAAATTGGAAAAGGTGATACAAGGTCTAATTCCCTCTCTAAAAAGCATAACCAGTTTGTGAAAAATGTTTCCCTCCCATACTCACACCCAAACCCCTTTACTCTACTGGATATTAGTGATCTTACAATGTAAACTAGATTTGAAGACTATTATACCTTGTGTCACACTAGTGTTTAGCATGATGGGTGTGTCAGATCTTGTGAAATACAGGTAAGAATTGTGACTTGGACAGGTATCACAGATTACTGAGAACTCCCTTTACCCTTAAATGCCTCTTAAGTTCACAATTTATTAATTGGAATCCATTTTTTTCTTTTTCTTTATTTATGTTTATTGAGGCAGCATACGTTTACAATGATGTTCATGTTTTAGAGTACAGGATCTCTCTCTTCAGGTGTTGTTGCCACATTCACCACCAAAGTCTCCACAGTCCTCATTATTGTATTCCTTCTTCACTTTGTTCTCACCTTTCCCCTCTGGTTGTCTCAGTTCTACAGTCCTATTTCTAGGGTTTGTTAATGATTTGCTTCTATTTGACCCTTTGTGTTGTGTCTTTGTGTTCCACATGTTAAGTGATATCTAGTTTTTGTCTTTCTCCCAACATACTTTGCTAGACATAAATTCCTCCAGCTCCACTCATGGGTGGCAAACAGCAAGAGTTTATCAAGGGTTTCTTTATTGACTTTGTTCCCACCCTGTTTTTTAAAAATAATTAATTTCATTGATTTGTCACATTTGTGCATTACTTGATCCCCTTATATGGGGCCCTTCCTCCTACTCCCTCCAGTCCCCCCTCCAGTCACTCCAACTCCCTTCTTTCTGCAATTTGTTGGTTGGTGAAGTTGATGTTTAGTTGTTTGTTGTTTGGCCCGTTGGTTTCTTCTCATACCTGGTAAATGTTCTTATCCTGGGTGAGGACCTGAGTTCCTGTGACCTGTTAGCCCATGCTGCTTAATTTCTAAGAATAACTTTGAGGCAGGTAACCCGTCCCTGCTCTTCTGGACCTCTTGCAGGGCAGGTGTGTAATGTAGCTCTCCAGGTTCCTTTTTTGTGGTCTTTTCTGCTGTGAAATTAACAGTCTCCTTTTGTTCAGGCCTGTGTGGTTGATGGGATTCATGCCTCCTCATTCATGGTGGCGGCCTCCTCTCTTCTGTTATCTGTCCTGTGGTGCTGCTTTTAAGCATTTTAGCCCTGGCATCTGGTGTTGGATCTCATCTCTTGGCCATTGATGTTAGTGGGGTTCTGTGGTGGGGACAGACTCCCATAAGAGGTTTGTCTATCTCTTCTTCACTCTTGTGGTTTACAGTTTTGTTGCAAGGCTATAGCCCCTTCTCTGTGGCTTTCTTTCCCAGACAGGAGAGGAAGACGCTTCGCTCACCTTGGTGTGATCTCTGGATCAGGGGCTTGTCTCATTAACCCCTAGAACATTGTAGGCAAGCTCTTTGCTATGTCACTTATGTGATTAATCTTACAGTCATGTCTTGTGGGTCTGATCTTGCTCAGTTTGGGTCTCACCCAGGTGATGACCTTGACCAGGACCTTTGTTTGTTCTTTTTTCCTCCTGTGTCAGTAGATTGTTGGTTTTCTCTTTTCCAGTGATATCTGTTAGTGATATCTGAAGTGGGAGTGACAAGAGGGGGGACCCCCACCCTGGCAGAGGTGCTGCCCCTGCCCCTGGACACGAAGGAGGTAAGGGCCACCCTCCCTCTCCTGGGACCCTGTGGGGTACCTACCCCGGGCCCCAGGTGGCTGCCACCAGGGGAATAGATGGGAGTCTCATCCATGCACGGGCCTGCTACAGGTGCCACCCTGTTTTTTGGAAGGCAGCTATGCTCACCACTATACCACCAACGCCACCATGTTTTTTGATGGAAGACTCTTCCAGTGGTTTCATAAAGAAGGATGCGTAGACACTTTTGTTGAAATTTGAATCTCTGAAAATATTAAGTGATGTATCAAGTAGATAGGATGGAAATTTTCTCTCAGAACTCTGTCAACCTCAAATCTTCATTCTTCTAACATCTTGAGAACTATGATCTGATTCTCAGTCTTGTTTGTATATTCTTTTGGAAACTCATTATCCTTCAAGTTCTGAAATTTCATTTTCATGAGCCATGTATAAAGGTCTGTTTTATGTATCTTTTGTTGTTTCATTTATTTTTACTTAGTGTATATATATATATATATATATACATATATTGCAACATTGTCTACCCCAAGGTTCTCCCACCACCTATCACCCATGAACCATTTTAATCTTTTATGCCCATCCCTCCTCCAATTTTACCACCCTCCCCCTCTCTTGCTCTATGGTTCATATCTGTTAACAGTTTACTTTTTTTGGTCCATTTGTTTGTAAGTTTGTCTTTTTTGATTGATGAATAATATTCCATCGTGTACAAAGGCTACAACTTTCTTTTTTGGGGGGGCAGGAGGCTACAGTGGCTTTTCTCTTGACCCACTGGCCATGAGTTTATTTTTCATACAGCTTTTATACAGTTCATGTAACACAGTTCAGCAATTACAACAGCCTTTTGCTTGATGTCAGTTTTACTGGGTGCTAGCTTTCTATAGGAATCTGCTTATCTAGGATAGATGGCGATCACCAGACCCTCTGCACAACTTACTTTCTTTTTAAAAATTTTTTTATTTTTTAATATTATTTATTTTGTTCTTTAGATCACAACCTCTGCAAGTGGGTTTTTGGGATACCTACCCCTCCCTCCTCCCTCTGGTGCCCCTTCCATTCTCTCAAACCCCACTCTTTGTTGTTTACTAGTTGTGCTAAGTCCATTAGTCTCTTTCTTTCCTGTGGCAGTGTCCTTTCACCGGGTGAGGGACTGTGTTGTTGGAACCAGGCGAGCCTTGTTGGTAGGTTTTCAGTCTTAAGTTTGCATTGGGCGGCCAGATTGTATTCATTTGTGATCAGTTCATGTTTTCTTGCTGCAGGCCATCTTCTCCAATCCCATCTCCACTGCTTTGCTGCTTTACCTTATGGCTCGGTGTCAGATTAGGGGGTCTTGCCCCCAGCCAGTGTGGGTGAAGAAGTTTCTCTGTGAATACAGGCGTCTGTGAATTGCCTTTGTAGATCATCTCCTCTGCCTCAGTTTGCAGTTTTGATGTGGGGTCAATTACCCCATCTTTGGTTTCCTCTCCTATCCCATAGTGTGGGGAGGGTGTGTTGCTCTCCTTGAAGGTATCTCTGAAATGAGGTCCCGGATTTTCCCTGCCCAATGAGCACATAGGTGTGCATCATGACATCATGTCTCTACAGTTGCTTCTCTTGTCTCACAGTTGTTCATCTGCTGTGTCCAGCTCAGGCATATGGGCTGGATTTTTGCATGATCCCTCACCCATTCTATGATGGGGTTGTGTTGCACCTGTTCTTGCTCTTGAAGTTTAGCTGGAGCAAGAGCGAAATGGAAGGGGCTCCAACCCCTCCACCTGCCAGTTTCAGGACCTCCCTGCATGGGGGTGGGCCCAGATAGCTGAGCCTGTGCCCTCCCATGCTACCCTTGGGCTGGGAACAGGTGGCAAAATGGCTCCGCCGATCTGGGGTGCAGATGGCTGCCCCGTGCAGCAACCATCCGCTGGTGGGTGTGGTCACCGAAACCCCCACCCTGACCCCCCTCCAGGGCTCACCTGGCTTAGGGGGCTTACCCAGGAACCTTCACCCCCTTTGCTCCTCACTGGTAAGGGAGCTCGGGCGGCTAGGGACCCACGTGCGCAGGTAGCCCTCAGGCGGCTGCCTGCTGGTGGGCCTATCACAACTTTCTGACCCATTCATCTGTTTGGGGGCATTTGGGTTGTTTCCATATCCTGGCTATTGTAAATAGTTCTACATTAACATCTGAGTACAAGGTCCTTTTGAATTAATGTTTTTGTATGCTTTTGTGTATTGTACTAAAATATTGCAATTGTAAACTCATTCTTTGGAATTTTTCAGCAATGTTTTCTGATGATTTCACTCCTTTATGACTACTTTTCTGTATTCTATTTGCTTTTTATCTAATTTCTAGAAGACCATCTTTAAAAATATTTTGATCTTCCTCTATATTCTTTATTTCTCCAAATTACAATTTATCCAGGTCCCGTACACACCAAGAGTTCAGCTTGGCCCGTGCCCTGCTACCTCGCCATGATGGCGGGACCGTCACCCTCATGTGCACTGAATTTGTCTGCCTCTGGAGGAGGGTGGGTAAGACAAGTTGCTTGTGCGTGAGGGCTGCGTGGGCCAGTTTTGGCCCACGCTGATGGCGGCTGGAACATCGACCACCACTGCGCTCACTGTGCGACCGGTCCTTGCCTCGCCCACTGGTGGGGAAGGGGCATGGCCAGAGGCTGCTTCCGGGAATAGCAAGCCGGTACCGCAAACCTGAGGCCTGCTGAGAAGCAGAGTGTGCAGTGTATGGGGGGTGGGGGGGTGGGGGCAGGTGAGTTGGTGGGGTGATTCGCCACAGACCCTTCTCGGTTACCCTCCACTCCAAGCTGCCCACACCAGCAATAAGTACATCCAGACAAAAATTCAACCAAAGAAACAGAAGGGGTAAGGAACACCAAGAAAGACTTTAAAAACAAATGCCCCAAAGGCAGGACTCAAAAAGAGCAAGGCAAGTTCACAGAGCAATGAACTGTGAGAACAAACATGAGATAGAGGTTTGCATACCAATCACCAGGGAGCTATGACCATAAACCTGGCACAGAGATGCAGTCAACAAAGAACAGCACACTCCTGTTGCCAAAGGACAGATGCCTACAGAATGGCAGTGGCAGCCATGCACAGTGGTTTGTGCCTGTAAGCTTCAGCCTATGAAGCGACTGGGGCTGGGGATCGTGGATCGAGTTCTGTCTGGGGCATGTAGTGAGACCCAGTTTAAAAAAATATATATATATAATATATATACAATATATATTATATATAATATATAATAATTATATATTATATATAATTACATATAATTATAATTATATATTATATATGTAATATATATATATATATATATATATATATATATAGCTGGGCATGGTGGCACGTACCTGTAATCCCAGCTACCTGGGAAGCTGAGGCTGGGGATCACTTGAGTCCATTGTACCCTGGGCAACGTGAACCTGGGGTTCCATTGGCAAAAATAGCAAGACCTAGTCTCAAAAAAAGAAAAAAAAAGAATGGCAAAGATCATAAAAACAAATCATGACAGCAAAAATCATAAAAAGAAGACTTGGAGACCTACTATCAGCCGAAGACTGTCCCCATGAAGGAGCGGCTCTACTAAAACACAAGACTGGGAATTGGGTCCCTAAAACTAAATACCTGAAACATAATGGGATGAAGCAGCAAAATGAGGCAGAAAACAATAGAACAGCCACCAAGAAACAAGAAACATGGATACAAGCCAAAGGTGCTTGGAATGGCCAATGAAGATATTTAAAAAAAAAAAAAAAAAAGACCGAAAAGACTAAAGGGCTAAACATGAACAAACAACAAAAAGAAAGGAGGCAGAGACCAGAGGGAGCGTGGTGGGGTGGGGTAATCATATGGGGATCAACAACTATGCAATCATGTATTGTACAAGATCCAAAAATAAAAAATATATATACAATTTAAAAAATAAACAAAAAATTACAGTTTATTTTCTCTGTCTCTCTTTTTTTTCAGACTAGGTCTTGTTATGTTGCCTGAGGTAGTCCCTGCCCCGTGGACTCAAGTGATCCCCAGCCTCAGCCTCCTAGGTAGCTGGGATTACAGGT
Organism: Uropsilus gracilis; assembly: GCA_004024945.1. Classification (NCBI taxonomy): domain Eukaryota; kingdom Metazoa; phylum Chordata; class Mammalia; order Eulipotyphla; family Talpidae; genus Uropsilus; species Uropsilus gracilis. The sequence goes on along the minus strand of PVHY01013497.1, from coordinate 27,604 downwards.
GCATGCCCCCACACCCAGCTACTTTTGGAGAACCAGGTCTCACTATGTTGCCAGGGGTAGTCTTAAATCCAAGAACTCAAGTGATTCCTGTCCTCTTGCCTCCCAGCCCTTGGATTGTAGGCATGTGCTACCACAACAGGCTTCTCTTTTGGTTTGTTAAGTTTGTGTTGGAGATTTGCATAGATAGCTAGGGATTCTGACTGGCTTGATAATAATTAAGAATGACTTAACAGCTCAGTGATTAGCCTGGGAGGCTTGAGGCGATGGGTCTCACTGTACAGTAACTGGGCTGCTCTGCTCACAAGAACACCTACCCAACATTTAGGTATTTTTTCTTAGTGGGGTCAGATTTCTAAAGATAATTCATCCCTCTTTCCTAAGTGGTATAAACTTCACTGTTTTCTTCCTGGTGTCCATATTAGGGTGGAGTGCTGACAATGGATTCAACATCTATACTCCAAAGGTCCTTGCCTCCCCCCTCATCCCTCCCTCTCTCCTCTCCTCTCCTCTTCCTCTCTCCTTCCCCAACTCTTCCTCTCCCTCCTTCTCCCCCTCCCTACTCTCCCTTTTCCATTTTCTCCTCCTCTCTGTAAAAGACTCAGAAACCAGTTCCTTTTGTCAGTAGAGGAGGGAATAGAGGTGCAATTACATGTTACACTACCGGTTTTCAACTTCATCTTCGCTTACATTTTCATAAATATTTGGATCTGTCAGACTTTGAGGCTTTAGAAATTCAATTGTGCAAGTCACATGTTTTTGAGTTTTGCTTTTCCCACTATCTTCTTAGCACTGATTTCTCTGGTTTACTAGGTGAAATACCTGCTGTTCTGCTTTCTCGCTGCCAGCATTTTGTTAACATCATCTTCTTTTCCATTATTTTCATCATGGATGCTAAAAAAAAACACTTTCTGCTTTTTGGCTTGTTTTAGTAAAGGTGCCAGAGGAGGATGTATGGTTCAGTTGTCATCTTCAGGTGAGAGTAAACATGCCTTCACCAAGCCTCTATCTTGGACTGGGCTCTACTGGAATAGCAGGGGAAACAAAAATATTCTCTTGAGTTATGAGCTTGAACCATTGTCAGGCTTGATTTAGAACTGATAACAGGAATTGACCTTAGAAAGGACTTCATAATTCAAGAATGGCTTCCCCAAAATCAAGGGTGGAAAGCTGGAAGTAAGAGAGAAATCACAGGTGGGAAAAAATTGATATAATAACAGTGCCACTTAGAATGAGTAAGGAAACCTTTGTGTAAATGCTTTATGCTCTGAGGTTTCTATCTCCAATACATACTGTAGCAATTCTTTTCTTTCAGGATTAGACCAGAGAAAATTAATGAAAAAGATGCCAGTGAATGAGCTTCTTGCCCCCTAGCATGTCCAAGACAGTCTTGGGAAAATAATTCTTTGAAAAGGTCTTAAATTTCCCCAGGACACAAGTATAATGAAGTAAGAGTAGTGTATTATTTTCTCACACAAAGTTGACACAACTGCTCAAAATTAAACTGCTCTTCTATGGTTTTTCTGATCCAAATAGAATCTATAATAATATAGTTGCATAAGGAGGTAAAGGTGCTTCCCTGTCCACTGAAAAAAGGATATGATAAGGTATATTGTTAGGTTAAAAAAAAGAAACAAATTGGAGAGCAATATGTCTAATGTGATACTTTATATTAAAAAGGTAGAAATGGAGCTGTATGTTCTATAACTGCTTATGGATATATGAAAAATATCTATAAGGTTACATTGAAAACTAAGAGTTACTTTTAATTGTCAAAGAGGGAACTGGGTAAGTGGAGGCTTTCACTACGCACCTTTTTCTTGGAATATATATCACCTTTTTTTTTTTAGCCTGTGGAACTGCAGGCTCACGTTGCCTGGGGTACCACAGACTCAAGCAATCCCCAGCCTCAGCTTCCCAGATAGCTGGGATTACAGGCACACGCCACCACACCCACCTATTTTTTTGGAACTTGGTCTCGCTACATGCCCCCGGCAGGACTCAAATTGTGATTCCTGGCCCCAGCCTTGACTTTCTAGGCTGCCACCTACAGGCATGTGCCACCATGCCTGGCCTTATATATCACCTTTTTGAAAAATAAAATCAAAAATTTATTTTGATCACAAACTAACTTTAACTTCTAACTTAAGTTTAAAAAGGGAGTTTTATTGACTGGTGTACTAAAAGAGTTCAAGGACAGGGTAGCTGGATAAGGCATCTGGATAATCAGAAGTTTCTTTTCCTCCCTCTCTAACTCTGAAATGTTGGCTACATTCTGTCTTGCAGCTGATGGCTGCCCAACAAGGTTCTGAAAAAATGCCATAAGATGCATGGATCATAGACTTATTTTTTCTGATACTTTGCCAAGGAGGAAGAGAAGATAACTTTTCTCTGCCAGTGAAGTACTAGGAAGAAATCAAACATTTTGAATCACACATTCTTCTCGGACCCCTGAACTAATCATTGTGGTCAAGCGTTAGAATAGGAGCATGGAGAGCCCTCAGTCAACTGGGGGTACTGAGGTGGCCCTTATTTATACCATCAAGAGGAAGAGGAACCCCCCAAACTAAGAGTGATAGGCAATGAATAATAATTGCCATGAAGACAAATGTGCTTAAGGCCAAAAGAGAGCTGAATTCTATAGCTCAGGACATTATATCTAGGTTTGCTGCAGGACTCAGTGAATCATCATATGCTATCACATGGGAAATGATTGTTATCTGTCCAAAACTATGCTGTGCATTTATGCAGACTGGGAGAAGAACCTAGAATATGACAACTTTTTCTAAGACCTTTCTTGATTACAGTTACTACTACAAACTGAGAAACACATCAATCCCCTTCCCTTCACAGACTGTTTATTCCCTCTTGGGTTAAATAGTTTTAGAGTATAAACTTAAATGACACCAAAGCAAATTTTTCCCAAAAGAAAAAGTACAAGAAACTGTGGCACAGAAATGATAAATTTATCTTCACAAACCTGACAAATTAAAAAAAAAAAAAAACTAAACAGTTAACATTCACTAATTAGTCTCCTAATCTGATGATTGAAAACAAAAGGGTTGGTAAGTGATCTACCTAACTCATACATCTTGTAGCTTTTTCAGAGTCCCCTGGAGAGACCTATCAACTTTAAAACAGAATGTAGTTGCACTTGGGAAATAAAAATAGTATCACTGTATTCATTGTGAGAAGAAGCAGGCTAAGCTATTTGCTTCCTCATCTATAAAATGAAGATGATAGTTTTGTTTTGGAAAATTGTTGGAAGTTGCATCACTCCCTATTTATGGTATTAAAAAAGCTAGCAAAAATAATTTAGGCCAGGTGTGGTGGCAGGTGACTGTAATCCCAGCTACCTGGGAGGCTGAGGCTGGGGGTTGCTTGAGTCTGAGGGATCAGACTACCCAGGGCAACATAGTGAGGTCTGGTCTCAAAATAAATAAATAAATAATAAGTAAAACAATCATTTATTATTATTTTTATTTACTACTTATTTTTATTTATTATTATATTTGATTCTGGAGGTTGGAAGTCTAAAATGGGTTCATGGACCTGATTTCCTTCTGAAGTCTTTTGAGGGAGAATCCATGTCCTTGCCTTTTGCAGCATCTAGAGGCAGCTGCCATTCCTTGGCTCATGGTCCTATCACTCCAATCTCTGTTTCCATGACCATATCTTTTCTGTCTCTGACTCTGTCCTTCCTGTCATCCTCTTGTAGTTACCCTTGTGATTTTATTAACTAACTAGATAACACAGGATAATCTTCCCAGATAAAGATCCCAAACTTAAATATACAAGGTCCTTTTTTTCATCTAAAGTTGCGTACCTAGGAGTTTCGGGGAATAGGATATAGATATCTTAAGGGACATCATCCTTCCTATTACAGCACTATAAAGTGAAATAGTGGCCAGGCACGGTGGCGCGTGCCTGTAAGTGGCAGCCTAGGAAGCTGTGGTGAGGACTGGGGGTCATGGTTTGAGTCCCGCTTCGGGCAACCTAGTGAGACTTAGTCCCCAAAAAATAGCTAGGTGTGGTGGCATGCACCTGTATCCCAGCTACCTGGGAAGCTGAGGCTGGGGATTGCTTGAGTCCGTGATACTCCTGCCAACGTGAACCTGCGGTTCTATGGGCAAATAGGGAGACCTAATCTCAAAATAAATAAAATAAAATAAAATAAAATAGTGTCTGTGAAGTTTCTTAGTATTGTGCTTAGCATGTGCGATTTATAGTTTCTGAGTTCTAACAACTCAGATATTTGACCATGTATCTTATTCAACTTTAAATTCTTAGGTATTCAATATCCTAGTAGGTCTAGAACACAGAGCGCTACCTTCTCATGAACTCACCCAATTTTCTTTTTACATTGGTTAACTATGTATTGACCTAAGAAGATAATTTTTATCCAAACATAAAGGGCAATTCTTCAAAGGAAATATTTTAGACGGTAAAACAGTCAATTTGTGAGTTCTCTTGAGTTACTTCTGGTGACCAAATGTAACACATTGAGGAGAATTTCAGTGAATACCCAATGTGCTAGGAATGTGACATTTTATAAAATGTAGAAGTATCATTTCATCAAGATATGTTGCAGCAGGTCACGATTTGGCAATAGAGATGTTCTTGCCTCAATAGATATCCTCACGACTTCCCAGCATCTCTGTTTAGGGTAGTATGAGGGAGTTCTGCTTACTCCAGATAGTACTCAGCCCAGTAACCCTGAATCAGGGTGGTAAATGCTGAATCGTGATGTTTTTCACCTGTATTACACTCCAAGGACTTCAGTGGTCAAACAAGACTCCTAAGACTTAAAGAAGGTGTACAGTACTGTGGAACCTCCTGAAATGATTCAAAAACTTAATCCAAACATTAAAAAAAACATTTAAAAAAAGGTAAAAATGAAGACTCTACTAATTCTAGTGAAAAAAAAAAAAACATGGTACTCAGAGGGGTCAATCTTTGCAGCAATGAAGTTTATATTTGGTATGATGGTCCATCCCTAGTATGTGTTCTTTCTAGTTAATAACAGTCTATGTTTAATAGCTGATCTCCTAGGAGGGAATGCTAATGTAATACTCACTGAGTTTTCTACTGCTGGCTAGAAATTATCAATAGGTCATAAATAAACTACCACCACATAGGAAAGACAATAAGATTATACATACTCCTACTACCTCCAATTACAGTAAGAGCAACAATTATAAGGTTGTACTGTTACAGCCACCCTAGGGAGAAAATGAGAGGAAAATGTTCCATTAGTTTAATGAAGAGAGAACAGCGGAGCTGTAGTCAAATTTTCTCACTGTTAGCACCTATGGTGTGCCCCAGCACCCGAGGGAAGCTCGAGTTGCAGGGTAACAATTAAACTTTCTGACAATTAGCCCCTACAACCTTCTATGTGCCCTGAACCCAAAGGAGACATTTCAAAGACTCACGTTTACATTTTTTCTCACCTCTTGCCCAGGAAATTTGAGTGAGTCATTTGCTTGTGGAAATGGAGGGAGTCAGGATGAAAATTTTATTTTTATAGATGACTACAAAGCATAGTTGGCAGGCTTGCTGGAGAACACATATCAACTGAATGGCACCGTTTAAGAAAGATGAAAGTGGAGAAATGTTTACATCAGCCTAATGAGTGCAAAGATGACTGGATCAATATAATTTAGCTTCATTGTTACCTGTGCAAAGAAGGAAACCACAAGTGAAAGATAAAATAGATGTGAGGCTTCCCTTTACATTTCTCAAAAAGTTAGGTTTGCCTCCTAGAAGGCATTGTATTAGATGGAGGAGATGCCTCAAAACTGGTTGCCTTATGTTCAGATTCTGGCTCCACTGCCTAGCTTCACCAAACTCCAACTTTCCTCCTCTGTAAAATGGAGGTATCAGACTTCTATGGACTATTGGGAGAATTAAAGGAGAAAATGTACAGGGATTAATCAATAGTAAGTACTTAACCAATGTTAGCTACTGTTATCTATGTTCAGAACCAGCCTAGAACAGTCCACTTGACTTCATCTCAGTTTAAGAAGTAATAGATATTTATGCAATTTGGAGAGGTAACTGTTTACACTGCTTTACAAATGATTCATGTATTGTATGGATAAATATGGGCAAAAAATACACTGCTCATACTGGCAATTTTTATTATCTGCACTCTCTTTTTGACCATCAGTCTTGTTCTCTGCATGATTATTACTTCAAATAATTCTGCCATAAAACCTGAAGAATGTTAAAAAATAATCCATCTGGAGTGTCAGATACTCTTGGTATGCCATGAATACCCATACCGGTTCTGCACTAAAATCTTCTACCGGGGTCTCTAGTAACTAGCTGCAGCTTTGCAAACATGCTAGCACTTAGATTTTTAAAATGTAATTACTAAGCCAGTTGGGCTATATGAGAACAATTTGAGTTCCATTTTTAACTCCATCAAAAGATAAGAATTCTTATTATTGTAATTACTTTGTCTTTACTGGTTAAATTAACATTTAACTTTTGTGGTTGCTGTGCAATATACGATATTATTTTACCTACTGTGTGTTCAAAGTAGTCTTGTCACAGTAACAGCATGCTAGCATGAAAAGCCTTATAACAAATAGGTAAATACATGTCTTGTGAATTAAAAGGGGGTAATTATGTCAGTCTTACTACATTTGTGGGTGAATAGCTAAAAATAATTGAAGTAAAAATGTCAGAAAACATTTTAAATTATAAATACAAATAATCACAAAATTGTTGTAAGAATGAGAATGATTTATAAAACATAATCTTTAGTTTCTGTTGCTACCGTGTCCAAATTAGAATATGAAAACACATGCACAAATGCTCTTTTATTTCCCTTTCATTTTAATCAATCCCAATCCTGTGCTACACAGGTACAATTGCTATAATTTTCCTGTCAAAATAGATCTTTGCTGTAAAAAAAAACCCCAAATTATTATTTTTATTAAAAAAAAGTCATCTTTATGCTTTATATAAACAGAACCCAAATAAATCCTGATATTGAAAATATTTTGGCTTTCAAGAAACATATAAGATTAGGATATATGGGGCATGCTCATTGTTGAGATTCATGTAAAAGCAAACACATCAGAATTTGCAACTGAGATTCAAAGCAGTCTCTTTGGTTAACTGCATACTTAGTTCAATGATTCTGTCACTGTGCCAAATCTTTCTGGGAGTTTCTTTTTGTTTGCGAATGACCTTAAAACCATGTAGCATATTCTTCCAAATGTTTGATTGCTTAAAATGGAGCCCCATGAAGATAAGACCTTTGTTTAAGCTAATTTTTTTTATTTAATAAGAAGAGACAACCAAAAAGTTCATTTTTCTTCTGTAGCTTTTAAACCAGCTTTGAACACTTTTGCAAAGAGAAACTCCCTAGATATTTTTTCTGGTTAGGATAGCCATGATAGCTTCTCTAGATCAGTTCTTGGGGAAATTAGAAAGACAACCTGTGTTTAAATACAGGAACTGGTAGAATTGCTAATGATGTGAGTTCCATCTTTTAGATGTAATTAAGTGGATGCTAATGGCTTTGATGTAGAGTGATGATTATGGCATAACTAAGTTAACTATGTCCAGTAACAATGAAATGCTTAAGTTAGAAGACACCACTGAATTATCTGAAATAATCAGTTTCAGGAGCATATTCAATTTTTTCTGATATTTCTCTTAAATTTTACCTAGGACATTGTCAGTGATGAATTAATAATACTATTTTGTATATATAGTTATTTTCAACCTTATTCAAACAATCATTTAAGGAAACTAACAGTAAAGAATAGTATAACATTAATAAGAATCAATATAAAGCAGGGGAAAATAAATTCAAGAAAAGGAAATTATAGACTAGTAAAATCAGTGCAACACAAAGATAAGGAACAAAATATGAAAATGCTCTGGATATCTTTTAAAAGGATCAACATTTTGTCCTACTTCGGTTATCAAAACAAAGAGAACATGATGTAAAAAGAATATATACATGTGAATTCATTCTCTCTTTTCCCCTGTTTTACTAGTACAGTACAAAACAGTAATTGTGATGTAAATAATTGTGACCTATTAGTGACCTACCAGTTCATAAGTCATTAAGCAAACACAGTTGATAACACTATTTGAATGGGTGTCAAATAGACTATTCACTTTATATGTTCTGTCATTTAATTTATACACCATTCTTATCAAGTATGATTTTCATTTTACAAATAAAGATGTTGGGTCCAAGGTTTAAAGAGAGATGGCATTTGAACTATGGCTTTCATCTAACCTGGAAACAAGAGCTTTTTTCTCATGACTACATTCCTAATCCCTCTGAGGATGTTCTTGAAAAACTGTCTTAAGAAGCATAATGAAGAGTTATCCCTATTGTAGATTCTAAGTGCTAATCTTTGATTTTTATAAAGGCTCTATAACTTTTGAGCATTCATTTGAATTTTAACCTTTTGGCCATAGGCTACCTACACTATTCTTCATTCAATATTTTTTATATGCATATGTTGCTTAAATTTAAAAATAAAACTATCTATATCACCACTAAAAAAGTAAAGCCAGTTTGCTAAAAATAGAAACATAAGGAGAAATGAGTATTAAGAGATATACATTCTGTAAGTCCCAGAAATGTATATCTATGCATCCTGAGGAGACCATACTGTGTGGTACTGAGAGGTCAGGAAGGTTCTCCTTGGACTTAGGGGAGTGGCCTGTAGCAGAAGTTTCCTGATGCTTTCATACTGACCTCAGTGTTATCATGTTATTTGCTTTTCCATTTTCAGAAACAAGAGAAGCTTGGCATTAGTCCTAGGGAAGATGAACGAATATGCCCACTGCCATTAGAAATCTCCACTGCAGTTTAGAGTGCTTTATTCACTAGAGCTAATTAGGGCCAAAGGCTGATAGCATAGAACAAAACAAAATGTCCCTCTTCTGTAAGATGAGAACAATTTATAGTATTACAAAGGCTTAAGTGCCCTTGTTCTGAAACATCAGATTTCCAGGAAGCTAAGTATGACAACTCACATCATGCTTCATTAAATCATAATTCGAACTATTTAACATTAAAAAGTGCTGCTAATCTAGATCACTGTGTTCCTATGATTTTTAGAAGAGGATATTCAAGAGAATTCATGAGATAATAGTTGGTAATTAAATTATTTCTAAAACTTGCAGATTGTAAATGTTAGGAAAGCAAGTACTTGTGTTTACATATTTTTCTACAGCCTAATATAGTATGTTTTAAATGAGTGTCAAAATCTTCTGAATGCATTCATTTCCTTACCAGGCATCCAACTCAGTAGAGAGCAGTTATGAATGATATATTATATCCTGGACAATAATGGAAAAAATAATTCCAAGCAAATTGATCTCTATTAGTAGTTTGTGGGTTTAGTTTATTACTAGTACTAATAGATTATTACTGCATTTGCCCAATATTTCTGTGGATGAATTTTATTTTTTCTTAATCCCTCTTTTGGGACAATGTGACTTTTTCAAACTGTGAGTTATTAGTAAATGTCTTTGCATGAATAATGATGAATTATTAAACTTTAGCAAATTTCATAAGACACTTATCCATTACTACCTTTTTATTAACTCCAAGGACTCATTCAAATAAAAGTAGGCATTCTTGTAATGTACTATATCACTCAATATTCAAAACCCAGTAAAGGAAAATTCATGTAATTGTGATAACATGCTATTGTCTTGAAACAGTAAGTGGAAAGCTATTTGATGTGATTTATAAAAATTATTTCATTGAGGTAGTTAATGCTGGTTTATGACACTATATACTGTTTTTAGGGCTGTTGAGTCACACTTCTCTGAATGTACATTACCACAACTTGTCCACCTCCAATAGCCCATTAGGTCACTTTCCCCATTTGTTCCTTATCCCTCCACCCCCTCCCTCTGGTAGTTGGTAGTTCTATAGCTAGATTTCTCGGATTTGCTGTTTCTTTATATTTCACATGATTGAAATCATTAATCTTGTCTTTCTCCTTAGTTTACTTAGCAAAAGCCCTTCCAGTTCCATCCACGCTTTCACAAATATCAAGACTTCTTTTTTAAAAAATACCTCACTAGTATTCCATTGTGTATATATAGTATACCTTCTTAGTCCACTCATCTGATATTAGGCACTTAGGTTTTCTATAACTTGACTTATATGTATATATGTACATAGACATATTCAAGTGCAACTAGACTAGGAATGTGCTATAAGGTAGAAATTCAGTAGAATAGTAGATAATAGTAAAGAAAAAATTTGCTGTCAATTGGCTGTACAGTATATCATTTAATTTATATGTTCATGTTTATATATAAATATACATATTTGTTATTATATTAGGACATGACATATATTTTCCTTATCCTGTTTATATACCATTACATTTTCTTCAAACACATTCAAAATTATCAATGGATGGTGTGGATCATACCTAGAGGGTATGATCTTATACCTCTAAATCATATATAGTATTGTAAACCAATGCTATCTCAGGTATTTATTTTTAAAGAATGGAAAAAGGAAAAAACAAAACAAAATTAGTCAGGAGGGCAGAAAGGGAGTCCCTACAGTAGGGGAGTGTATATTTAATGTGTAGTAGTATTTTTGTATTTGTATATATATTAAACTGAAAATTAAACACTATCCTTAGAAATCTGTATTTATACACCTACAATCCAAACATCGACAGCAAAACATATTCCCCTGCATACATAAACTTACTGTATTAGTTGTTCAGGTTTCTGGAATTCTGTTAGAGACAGAATTACTGAGATAGATATTACCTCTAAGATGTCCTTTCTTTTTTGCCTGAACTTCAAATACCACTTTTTTGAAGAATCCCTGTATTAATAATGTATAGAAATAACTTCCCATATTACAACACTAATACACTGTAGCAGTTACACTGCTCAAAATTAGGTATATTGTGTCTAGTTGTGGTGGCATATAAAGCAGCACAATAAAATTTAATATTAGCTTTTATTAACTAAATTATGTAGGGCCTATTTCAAACAAGTAGCAGTTTTAAGTTCTAGGTCATTTTCTATTATATATTCTATAAATAATATTTTTTATATTCTATTGTTTATATTCTATTGTACTATCTTTAATATAAAGTCACATGTTATTTTAATGAGGGAAATGCATATAATGGGAATGAAGCCACTGATAGTCACATTATTAAAAAATTCTCTTGCTGCTATTAGTTAACAAGCTATAGCAGCATAATTAATCATTTCCATTATTTCTTCAACACAGAGACAGTATTTGCTTTATTTTAAATTCAAATTTTTTAAGATTGTGAACAAAGTGGAATTCCTTAGGAAACTCTTTAACAAAACATTCATTTAAAACATAAATATTCACTAATTGGTAAATTTAGAGAGTTATGAATTCCTTCTGGAATTGATGATTAAAGAACTGGTAAGTAAAATATCTGGTTAAGAGGTTCTTAAGAGCCATATAGTATGGGCTAGTAATTTTTGCTGTTATAGATGTTATGCTGAAATGTGGAAGGCTAACTTGTCCTGTTGAATCTAAAAAACAATTCAGCAAAAATTAGTGAACTGTAAATTGCATTTAGTAATGCTGCTATGTGACCATACAAAATAAGGCACTCTGATACCATATGGGGCTTTAAAAACTATTCCTCTTACTTCCAAAACAGAAGTGATTTAAATTGTTCATTTTAGATAGGTGAGTTAAAATTCTTCCTGAATTTCTAATTATTGACTTCCTCCTACTTTACAAGTATAAATAGTACTGCACGATTAAATGTCAGATTGGCATTTTTTAAATTACTATTTTGTCCACTTTTATGAATTCAAGATAATTGTAGCTGTCATAATCATCAAACTAATTCTTTCAGCACACATACTATATATTCAATTAAACACCCACTCAAATAATTTCACAAACGTCTTTTTTTACTATTTTCTGTTTATTACTTCTTACACATTGCTATTTCTGGGAGGAAAATCACATAAAGCACTTGAAAAATAATTAGGTGTATTCAAGTAAAATGGTCTTTTTATGGGATACATTTCCTAGAGACAAAAATGTTTAAAGAAAAAGTATTAAACCTGATACTCAAATATTTTGAAGACAGTTCAGAAACAAGTTAAATATTTGTATTTCTAAGTGCGCAAATGATTCATGAGCTATGAGCTATGAGCTAACTCATAGCTCATGCACTGTAGCAGTTGGCAGAATAGCAGGTTGCTTGAAGATGCAACAAATATTCTTTGAACACTTCAATAAACACAATGTAAACATTCACTTTAATAATGTTTCCTTTGTTAATACAAAACCGAGAGCATTTTTCCCTTGCCTCTGGCTGAGCCATGACTAGCTGTGTAGCAACAGCAGAGTGCTGAAAGAATTTTTTAACAGCAATTTGCTTGTTCTAATTTACTTTTCAAGGTTGAAGATCAGGATCATTATGCTGCTTGCAAAAAGATCTATTTCTATTAATTTGATCCAGTCCTTCCTCTTGTTCTCATCATAGTTCGTTTAAGTGACTCAGAAGTGCCACCATTTCTCTGGTTCTATAGTTTCATATACAAAGTGAACTGCTGTATCCTTTAGAAATAAATTTGTTAGTCATTGTGAAATTGTGGGCACACTGAAATCAGTGCTCAGATATGAAATCTTTGCTTTTTGTACCCTTTCTAGTAAGCAGTCCTATACAACAACAATACCAAAGTATTACCTTTTAAATCCTAACTTTAAGTAAAGTTTAAGGAGCCTGTTTCTTAAAAATAATTTTGTTTATATAAATATTTTACAACACTGAATTCCCTGGAGTTTTCCCACCACCATATCATCCATGAACTGCAATTGATCCTCTGTGCTCATCTCCCTGACCTCTCCCCTGTCCAACAAGGAGCCTTGTTTTTCTGAGCAGGAACACAAGACTTAACAACAACAAGAAACAAAACTCTTATGTAACTTGAACATTTCATATAATGCATAGTGAAAAGGCAAGACATTTCAAATGATATTCTAAGAGTGTAATGGGAAATAACCAAGTCTTTTTCCACATTCAAATTCAAAATAGCTAAATGTTTCCCAACTCTTTTCTGTGTGGGGAAAGTGTGCTACTATAACTTCAACACTTAAAAAGCCCAGCTAAGTGACTGGGAAAAATCAATGGAATTATATAAACTAAAACTATAAAACTGGCGGCGGGGGAACACAGTTGCTTTAATCATGTGCATATTAACCTTGTTAGCAATTTAAATAAAATACATCAAGCTTAAGGCTGTGCTTTTCTAAAAGAGAAAAATCACAGGGTTTAAAAAGTCATTAATTATCTCCTTATAACCTGCAGAGGGCACTCAAGTCCCTTGAAAAAGTAAAAATTTTGAAAGGAATGTATTTTCATTTTATCATTAGTAATATGTTAAAAAATTTTAATAGCAATTCTATCACTGAAATAACATTTAAAGGGAACTCACTATTAAATGTTTAATGGATTAAGATTTTCAAGTTTTCACTTTGTCCTACTGGCAATAAAATTCAGCAGGTGGTTTCCATCTTAGATCATCCTTCAGTCTGTAAAAGTTGTGCATCATATATTAACACCACACTGCCATTAGTTACATAGATTAGCCAGAGCTTGGGAAAAACCAGCCTGAACTGCAGAGTACTAGCTACAAGGCAGTAAACTTGTAACATAGACATGGCCCTACACTGTTCTAATTATTTCTGGACAATAATGTTATCACATCCATAAAACAATTGGTGAAAAAAATTAGAAGCCAACTTGTAAGAGTTTTTGGCTTGTAAGAGTTTGAACCACTTCGCAAGAATAATCTTGTGAGTCCTTTGGCAATTTTCACAGTAACAAACTTCATTATTTCTAAGACTGTGTTTGGAGGAAGATATTTCTTTGACCATGATGGTAAAATATGTATTTTCTCTGATGGCATGTTTCAAAAACATTGTAACATTTTTTCTTAACTGCATGGACTATTAAAAATACTAGTTTCTTATCAACACAGATGATTTTGCCTTCCATCTTTTATTTTTTCTGATTCTCAGTTATGCTGGTAAAATATCTTGCTATCCAAAGATATTTAGGAAAGTCTGGTTATTAAGTTAAAACCAGAGGCTGGCCTGACATCAATGTAAGTTAGATATACAGTTCTTATAATCACTGTTTCAGTTAGAAATTGGGTCACAAAAACTTGGGTCAAAAATATGTCGAATTATCTAAATGTGTACTGTGTGATACAAACTGTAAATAGAATAAAAATTATAAAGCATTAAAAGCTTTGTCTATAATGAAATTAATAACTATATTCAAGGCAAATTTTGCAACAATTTATTTTTAAGGATCTTGAAATACACTCGCAAAATAAATCCCCTAATTTGACATCATGCAATGTAAACATTGATGCTTATAATAGGTTTTGAGAAAAGTAGCTTGAGATAATCTTAAATTTTATTCTTAAAATACTGTGTACAACTCCATGAGTACTTCCAACTTTAAAAATCATCGAAGAAATATTCAGTTAAATAAGAAAAAAGTAGAAAAAATTTTTGAACCAAATATTTAAAATATTTTAAAATAATTTTTATGATGGCACCACTTGCTTTTATGAAATAATTCATTTTGAAAGTAAATGCTATTAATATGATGGGTACATAAGCTCCTCTTTCTAAGGAAAAAATTAGCAAAGTTTTGAAATCAAAAGTCCTAAGATGAGTAACTGTCTATTACAACAAGTTTTCACCAGTTGGATTTCTTTATGTAGCAGTTTTTAATAGGGGGAGAGCAGGGAGAAGATGGGTATTTGTAACCAATACTTTGATTTTGGCTTTATCAGGGAAACAAATACACATTCTAACACAAAAAGCAAAACTACAAGATATAACTTAGAATGTAGTTTTTGTTTGTTCTTCCTTTAATGCCCATATTTCCTAAAATAATTGTTAGGCAAAATAAAAAGAAATGCTTATTCTATTACGTAAGAAAAAAAGATTTCATTTGGTATTCAATTGACTTTCTAACTTAGCAGACAGGACTTTACATCTCCAAATACTGAAAATAAATTGCATTCTTGGCCCTTGCTTTAAAAGGTTATAGAGAATGAACGCACACCCTGGTAGTGTTCTAGTGATCTCCCTAATCTCAGTTGCACTTTGTCAGAACGAGGTAACTGGTAGTTAAGTGAAATACCCTAGATCAAAGGGGGATTAATCACCAACTGAATCCTTGCTGAATAAACCTGTCATTCAAGAAAATTATTTCCACTGAACTTAGCAGAGGATTGAAGGTATTTGCATAACAGGGACCAACGTACTTCAGCCAGGTTAAAAGGTTCAGAATTCATCCCATGTTTAGCTTTTTGCCTCCTTTTCCTTTCAGCAGTTTGGTACAATGGTTTCTAATCTGATAATACAGCTAACTATCTAAATGATGTCAGAACAGGAAAGTATTGCAAAGTTTGGATGAGGGATGGATCAATTTCACTTTCAGTAACTCCTAAATCTGATTTGTTGGAATTTAAGATGTAATCCTAAAAAAGTCCCTTAAACCTGAGGACTGTTTATTAACACCCCTTTTCTGACCTTTGTCTTAGAAACAACCGTTCTGCTGTGGCAGTGGGCCCTGCAGAGGCACTGGAAGATAACTTGACCTACTTACCTCCCAGGGTGGTGCAAGAGTCTGTGAATGACTATAAAGTATTTTGAAATACTATAATAAAAACTGGAGGGATAACAATAGCAGTAGTTTCTGTGTATGAAATTGTGCTTTGACAGGATCTTAAAATACAATGTATAAAAACCACAATTTTAACTATTCAGCTAGAGAGAAAATTTACATTTTATGATACAAACTAATGTTTAATCCATCAACAAAACTTCTCTTAAAAATTCCTGATAAGGCCATTTATTCCAAGACGGATGTTTGAGCCAACTATTTAAAAAGTAAAAAAATTTCTACCACTGTAATGTAATAACCCTTACTCTGTAAGGGTATTGCTGGCTTTAAAGTTTAAAAACTAGTATTTGGTAAAAAATAAAAGGTTTTATTGAAATCATGAACCATCTTTCTGGAGCACATTTTCAGATTTAACATTTTTGGACCTTTTGGATCTAATGAAGATAATTACTCATATGATAAGACATTAGATTTCATGATCTTATGTTGGCACTAAAAGGCAATTTAACAATTTTGCATCTAGAGTAAGTCTGACACCATCCAAATCTTTAACTGGAAATAGGTGCTCATATTCATGGCAAAAGCAAAGCATCTTTCAAGTTAAAAATTGCAAAGAATTGTTATCAAAGAAAATGAATAAAATCCATAGTGAGATAATTTTTTAGAAAATGATTGAAGTTTTAACCCAAGAAAGGACTCTTAGAGTGTCTTATAGCTTAGAATAAGAACATGTCAATCACGATTAAGCTTCTGGAATCGGAATCCCTTTGAAATGCAGCTGTTTCTTCTTTAATTGTGGCAGCAGACTCTGAAGAAAAGAAAGGTCCAGCCTTAAAGATGAGTAAGGAATACAAAATAGCTCAGGATTAGTTGTAGAGTTCAAAGGTCGCTAATTACACTAAGGAGTTCCCAGACACAGGGAAAACATTAAACAGGTCACCTACCAAACGGGAAACAGACTTTGTCTTCAGAAATTATCCTGAAGTGACAGGTTTCTAGACAAAATCAAAAGCATCACAGTGTGCCCAGCTGATCCCAAAAGGTTGAGAACCAGAGTTGGTTTTAGTGCTGTGGTGTTATGTTAGATGGAATGGCAACAGATGGCCTCAGGTTCCCCATCCCCTACACTTCTCCAGTACTCTGAATGATTTTCTCAGATTTCTAGAAATGTCAAATCATGCACCAGTTTTTCTGTGTACTTATAAAAATGTTTTGCCTGGAGGATTATTATACTGACTCTGTGCCTACTCACCAGATAAATACCTCTTACCTGTTTATTGTACTTTCCTAAAAATTTCTATAATCAAGATGTCCAAAATGGCTCCATTAATATTAACATAAGTTAAATGTTGAGATTTCCTTGGATTTAAGAAATACTGAGTAACTTATGGGCATGATTTATTTTTCTTCTTTTAAATAACAAGTTAAAGTCCTGGTCAGGTAGTTACTCTACTTTCTTTGTTATTTGTGATAATTTTGAACCCAGAACATTATGTCATGATAATGCCTTGCAGAAAATGAGAATTTAACAATGAATAGGATTGACCTTAATTTTAAAAATCGTATTTGAAATCCTAAAGTTATATGCAACATCTGTTAGCAGCTTTTCTAAGCTTTTCTTTAAGACTCATAAAAAAAAGAGAAACCAAGATATGGTTTAATTGAATATTAGTGTGTACTTTTTAAAAAGCACTTCTAATTCTGTTCTGTGAAAGGAAATTTGAAACAGATAAAGTTTTGAGGATCTTGAGATTTCATTTTTTCTTAAATGGTCATTTAAAATCTAACTTGATAATCAACTGATCTGAAAACAGAAAGTGACATATAATATAGACATGCAGAGAATAAAGAATATGACTAGAAGATTCCTGAAAAAAAATAATGAAATGTAATTAAGAAAGCAAGAGCACCAAGTTTAAAATACACCATGAGACTGAAATATGATTATATGATACTCTACCCACAGGATGGCTTTCAAATTTTTAGCTGCATGAATATTAATATGCTAAGACACAGACACAAGAAAGCAATATATCTAAATTTATCTTTAAAAACTTAGCTATAGACATTAAAGGATTAAAAAATACTATGTTCATCTTCTGAAGGTATCTCATCTTTTTTAATATGCTTATGACATCTGGCAAAAGGTTACTATGGCAGATTAATAAGATAATTGGAAAAGTAATTCGAAAACAGACACAAACTCCTTAAATAGAAGTATTATTGGCCAACAGTATAGTTTTGATTAAGAACAGATTACTATTTAAACAATTTTCTTTGGCTCTTTTTTTCAGATTTATAGTTTTTTTCTATGTGGTCTATGGTATTCTGTAACAACACACTGTTCTAGAAGCTAATACACAGGTTTGGGAAAGCAAAGTTTATCTTGCACGCACATCAACTATATATAATACATCAGGAGTTGTTGCCCACACTGAGGATCCTGAGCCCTTACCCAGGAGGCTCAGAGGAGAAAGAGATGTGATTGATTAGACATTATCTGCCACAAGGGAAGGACTGTGTAAGGAAGGATGACCAATGATTAGCCTAAAATAAGTCTAAAGTCAATCACTACTGCTTCATGTTCTGAATCAAATTTAAGGAAAATAAAAGGAAAACAAAATTGCAGACATTACTCTTTAAAATGTTCTTTCAAATCATATCAAACTAAAAACATAATTTGGAGACATAATCAAATCATTTAATAATTTTTTTTCATGGATAGGTTATCTGCACACATTATTAAAAATAAAATGACTGATTTAAGCTTTGTATAAATCCCACTTAAACATGAGACAGTTAGAATAATAATGATCCATATGTTACTGGAGCAGGGGCCTTAGAATTCCAGATGTAGTAGTCAGAAGAAATCAGTTTCCGGTCTAAAAAAAAGGAAAAAGAAAAAAGACATTACTTTACAAACTTCAAAGGCAAGAATAAAGTCATACTTTTTTAAACTTGCAGAACATATTTCAAGGAAACCAGTACCTTGAAACATCCATTTTAGTTCTATTTTCCAAGACGTTAAAAAACATGAGTTCATTAAACATTTGAATAATCCACCGTTCGGCTTACTCATGGGAAATTTATGCCACTCTATTATTTGTGCAAAATCTATCATTTTCCCCTAAATTGTGTTGCTTGTGGGTCATTATTTCAACTACAAAAACACTAAGAAATTTTATATTGGCTTCCCATCTGTAACCTCTTCATCATGACCATTATTCTAATCTTGCTATTATTTCCACATTCAAAGAGTCAGCGATAGAAATAAAAATCAACTTTATACTAACATTTTAATATGTTGCTTTAGTGGTTTCTTATAGTTCTAATTAAATCTAAACTTTTTGCTTAAATAGCCTTAGATAAATGGCATCCTCTCATTATCCCATATAAAATACTGCTCTATTTGTGTACAAACAAAACCACTGGTTTGAGGCCAGGCACAGTGGTATGTGCCTGTAAGCAGCAGCCTAGGAAGCTGCGGCGGGGACTGGGGGTCGTGGTTCGAGTATGGCCCGGGGCAACATAGGGAGACCTAGTGTCAAAAAAATAGCTGGGCATGGTGGTGCACACCTATAATCTCAGCTACCTGGGAAGCTGAGGCTGGGGATTGCTTGAGTTTGTGGTACCCTGGGTAATGTGAGCCTCAGTTCCATGGGCAAAAATAGCGAGACAAAAAAAAAACAAAAACAAAAAAAAAAACAACCCAAAAAAACCACTGGTTTATTTAAATTAAAATAATCATAGTATGCCTTCATAAAAAAATGCATACAAGGCTGGGCACGGTGGCTCGTGCTTGTAAGCTACAGCCTATGAAGCGGCCGGGGCTAGAGATCGCGGTTCGAGTCCCGCCTGGGGCCCGTAGCGAGACCTAGTTCCAAAAAAAAATAGCTGGGTGTGGTGGTGCGCGCCTGTAATCCCAGCTACCTGGGAAGCTGAGGCTGTGGATTGCTTGAGTCTGTGGTACCCCGGGCAACGAGAGCCTGCGGTTCCATGGGCAAAAATAGCAAGACCTAGTCTCAAAAAAAAAAAAAAAAAAAAGCATAATAGGGACACTTTCATATATACATGTATTTCTATAAAACACCACAAAAAGAAAAATGATAGAAGGGAAAACCTAGTGAGGTAAAGAACATGGTTTCCTCTGGTTACATTATGCAGAGATATTAATGCCATTCACAAGTAATCCTTAGAATTCTGTATTTCTAAGTCTGTAACTCTTTTGAAACTTTCAAACACAAAGTTGTATCATTAGTGCCACTAATCCTTAGTTTAAGAAACATTTATCTAAATAGCTATATTGTCCTTAACATATGAGGCAATGATTTCTGTTTGCATTTAGCTAAGTCTATCTCACTCTAGCTGTTTCTATTTAACTTGATTTGTACTAGGCAGTTTTGAATTCATTTAACACCAAGAGGCAATATTAGATATTGGTGAAATAGGCAGAGACTAATATTTTAGAAATTATTTAAAAAGACATCGCATATAGATAATGTCTAAAATACTACAGGTATCTTATCTATATTAACTATATATTAATTTTCAGGGATAATACAGATTGGGACATTTTAGTAACGCACTTGTTTTTTTTTGAGACTAGGTCTCGCTATTTTTGCCCATGAAACTGCAGGCTCTCGTTGCCCGGGGTACCATGGACTCAAGCAATCCCCAGACTCAGCTCCCCAGGTAGCTGGGATTACAGGCACACACCACCACGCCCAGCTATTTTTTTGGAACTAGGTCTCACTACGGGCCCCAGGAGGGACTTGAACCGCAATCCCTAGGCCCGGCTGCTTCATAGGCTGACGCTTACAGGTACGAGCCACTGTACCTGGCCCTTGCACTTGTTTTTTTAACATACAATCTATACTGAACGAGAGAGTTTGCCTGGACCCAACAACGCAGTCCCTCACCCAGAGAAAAGACACTACCATAGGAAAGAGACTAATGGACTCAGCATAGCTAATAAATAACAAAGAGTGGGGTTTGAGAGAATGGAAGGGGCACCAGAGGGAGGAGGGGGAAAAAATAGTAACACAGAGGTCGTAACCTAAAGAACAAAATAAAATAAAATTGTATATTTAAAAAAAAAAGAAAAAAAAAAGAGGTCATTTTATTTATTTTTTTATTGATTGCACATCTACGCTCTCTCTCTCTCTCTCTCTCTCTCTCTGCCTATC
>PVHY01013496.1:0-41196 GCA_004024945.1 Uropsilus gracilis | reverse complement strand
TCTCTAGAAGTTTCCTATTGTACAGAGGAGGTGTTATCAGTAAAATCGACTCCTTTGTATATTCCTTGATGTCTTTCTTCATTCATCCCATAAACTGCTCTTCCAGAGACAGAGAAGTCAGTCAGATAAGAGTGCAGCACTATATTTTTTAAGTGAGGGCAGGTTATTATTTAATGCATTTCCTTTCTTCTCTGCAGACCATTCTATCACCCTCACCCCATAGTGTGTTTACATTCAAGTGCCATCAAGAATGAGCAGAAAGTGATTTCTCCATGTTGCTACCTACGAATAGAAGACTACTCTCTCTGCCCACTGCATGCCAAAATGATCTAATTTGTGATATCCCAGCATTCTTGATGCTAATTGGGGAAGAACACCGTTGTATACAGGTGACAGCTGGGCAGCCTAGTACTTAATTTTTTGTGGACAGGTGAAGTGGACATGCTGCACCAACGGATATGGAGGGGTGATGCCAGAAGGGGGATTCCCAGCATGCACCACCCCACCTTGGCAGAAACATGGGAATCAGAAAAGGGCTATTCTATGTAAGGAATGCCTGGGTGTTTAGATCTGAATTCTACAGATTCTTACCTGCTGTAGATTTCAGTGATTTGAAGGTAATTCAATTGATTACATTAGCTGCACACAGCTGGGGGCAGATAACCAGGGGCTGAAGTGTAGCCCTCGTTAAGCATCACTTTTGATTGTGACTTCTTTTAAAAGGCTTTGAATACAGTGAAGAGATTCAATTGACTGGGAGCTTTCCCATGGGTTCGGCCACCGCGGCTGTCTGTACGGTGAACGGAATTACTGGAAACATTACCTGCAAGTTATTGGTCTCCAGTGCTTCCTGAAGTGCAGTGAACACAGAGCCATGGATACGCGCCCATCCCAGTGAGGTCACTGGTGGCTGTCTGCTGGGGGCCCAGCAGTGAGCCGGGCAGTTCTCTGAATTCAGTTCCCCAGCAGGGTCGTTGAACCCAAGTACTTTGCCCCGTATAAAATTAGGGGCAAACTTGCTGTGGCTTTCTGGTTCCCATCAAGATACCCTCCAGCCTTTCTGCCTCTCTTCCGACTGTGGGTTGGACAATGTAGCTGTGTAGCCATAGGGGATCTGAGATTGGCAGCCATTTGGTTTATGACCATTTTGGGGTCTTAAATGCTCCTGAAGCTGAATGGGTCCTTTTAATTTTGTTGCTGCGTTAGTTGGGTAATTGCCTCAAATTCCATTTTGTTCTGGCTGAGGACGCATGCCCTTGTTTGTGTTTCTTGAGGACGGTGCTTGATTTTCTTTCTGAACTCCTATAAAGGTGCCCTCACCGTGTCCGCCAGGGGAGCGTTCAAGGACCATGCTCTCCGATATCCTGGTAAACAGCTTCAAGGTTCTGCCCCTCATCAATCTCTGGATGGGGGATTATTTTTTTCTGATATATGTGTTCACAACTTTTAAAGACTATATTTTACTTTTACATTTTTATTATTTATATGTTCTGTTGAGGCAGGGTTAGTTTTCAACACTGTATATGATTTAGGAAAAAAGGCTCCCACCTCCTCAGAGGTATGTCACCATAGCCCACCCATCCCAGAGCACCCATATCCTTTTGTCATATGCCATCAGGCCCCCTCCCAACTTTTGTCCATGCAAAGTGACCTCAATTCTTCAGTCATGTTTCTAGGCTTTGTTGTGGTTCTGTCTTGTTGGTTCCTTTGTGTTGTCTCTCTGTAGTCCACAAATGAGTGAAGTCATCCAGTATTTGCCTTTCTCCCTTTGGCTTATTGTTTCTATTACATTACTTTAAGTATTCAAAAAGATATACAAATACAAATTTGTTTTTAGAACATGTTGGAAAGAGTAGGTTGTTATTGTCTCCCTTTTAACCCACTCAAGTGTTCAAGAAATGCTAATTGCTAAAAATGGAAAAACATTTATCTTGTCTAATGTAGATAGCTTACCTCAATTATGTAGAATTAATTTTTTTCAAGCATTTGACATCTATTCTGATCAGAGAAGGATCATCCAATTTATCAAATGGCTATTTATGGCATATTCCTATGTGGCCATGATAGAGTCTCTAAAAGGTATTCCTTTTTTTCCCAGATAATCTCTTTATTTTAAAATCAAGTGATTTACCAGCCTTAATTCCACCTGGAACTCCAGGGATTAAGATATGAACATTGAGAGGTTATTAGTCTGCCTACCTCACACCTCAAATGTAAGGAATCAGAATCTGCTTTTTAATGGAATGAAGATGGGGCTTCTCATGCACATTACTATTTGAGATGCACAGCTTTAAGCTCTCTTGGGGAATTTTGGATAACATATACCATTTCTGTCAGCATAAACGAACTCTTAAGGGATTCTAGCTCCTGCACTAAATTCTATTTTTTATATTGCATTATGTTTACTAAGGTTTACAACGCTGTATGATGTAGGGGTATTATTAGTTCAGACCTCTTCAGATATCACCACACTCATCACAAGATGACCCACAATCCCCCACCATAGTCCGCTGGGGCTCCTACCCAGCTTTTTTCCCCCCACTGCCACTCTCCCTCTCTGACAGCCTTAGGTTCTGCAGGGAGCGGGGGTTTTGCTCACTGTCATGAATGCTTCAACAGACTTTCCTGGGATGACTGGAGGACTGCATTAAGGGTGAACCAAAGGTCTAAAGACAGTCTAAATTGTCTGTGACCAACAGGAGGAAAATGGGGTGATAGGTACTTCGTATAGCTTTTGGGAAGATTTCTCTCAGCAAATATGTG
This sequence comes from Uropsilus gracilis, assembly GCA_004024945.1. Lineage (NCBI taxonomy): Eukaryota > Metazoa > Chordata > Mammalia > Eulipotyphla > Talpidae > Uropsilus > Uropsilus gracilis. Next base: position 38,433 of record PVHY01013496.1, on the reverse strand, counting down.
TATGTAAAAGATATTTATTACAGACTGGCCTTCTCTAACGTGAACTCACCTATCCTAAAAACTAAACAGAGACCATTTGAGACTTTTTCTGGTTTCTTTGACTTTGTTGAAATCCCCATATAATTAGCCATTCATTTTTAAATCAGAAGAAATGAGTCATATCTGTAGGTGAAAATTTTGAGAAATAAGAGCACAGGAAAAGGGTAGGAAAATATCAGGTACAGGCACAGTACATGTGTTTCAAATTTTTTCCTCTAAGGTTAAAAAGAGAAATGAAGTTTTTCATTTACCAAGTTTATTAGGTTTTCTGGTTTCAGAGCAGGATAAACTAGGGTGTTTTTTCCTGGCCAATGGTAAGCTAGAATTTAAACTGAGGCCAACCTTGTCTTCTTGGACGTAGAAAGTATTTTCCGGGCAGAGTATTTTAAGGCACAAGTTTCCTTGTAACTGATCAGTATATACAAAAACGTTTGAACAAATGCCTTCTTTATTCCATGACAAATACAGTGCTGATAAGATACAGGAATAAAAATACAACCACCTGTTCAATAAGATGTTCCAGAGGGGAAGAGAACGTGTGTACTCCTATGTCACCAGCCCAAGGCCTTTCCAAGGCCAAATGACCTAAGTTACTACAAGAAAAGTACATGAGTCCCATTCAAACTATTTGTAAAGTTCGCTGCTTTCTTAGCAAGAGGGTGCCCTTAAGCACTGGTCAATACCCCTTGGTTTGCATGGGCATCATTCAGGGACAAGTTTGCCAGAGCAAATTGAGTGAGTTGCTCGAATGTTCTTTGAGAAGTGCTGATTAGGCCAGAAGTTCAAGGGGATTAATCAAAGTCATTGAAATAACTTCTGAAACAAAGGCAACATAATGTGCTGTCTAAAGTGGCAGCTGAAGATGAAGCTGTTTGGAAGACAGCGTTTTCCATGCATAGTTACTTTACCCTCCTCAGCCTCCCTTCTCCGTTAATAGATTTATCAGTGGCAAGAATTGAGCTCAAGAACTTTCTGAGAATGCCTTGTTGGACAAAGAATTATGGTAAGAATGTTAGGATTTGTGCTCAAATTGCATTTGGTTACACTGCCTTCCCTCAGACCTAAAGTGAGTCTGGTGTGTACAGTTTTAGCATGAAACGATCTCTATGAAGAACTCCGTTTTCCCAGGATCTTTGAATGAAATGGATACCTACACACTATTGTTTTCCTTCCAGGCTTACCTGGAGAAAGAACAGAGGGGCTATAGATATGTGTGCTCCTCTTTCTTTTCAGGAGAGATCAAGCCGATAAAAGTGAGGAATCTTCAGCCAGTCTGAACCCCCTTCAGAGCAGGAATGTGAGCAGGTCAGTTCTTCCAGCTCTCGGTACTCGGGTGGCTCAGGTTAAGGGTTTGGGTCAGGAGTCGGTGTGTGTTTAGTTATGCGTGTAGAAATGGCTAGGCTAGCTAGCCCTCTCAGCGGGGAAGTCAGGAGCAAATCTGATCAAGCGACTCTCTTGCATCTTTCCCCAGCAAAGAATGCTTATCAGTGCAGGGCTGAAGTTCTAGGGTGCCCTACTCTCCCCTCCAGCCTGCTGCCATCAGCCATGAATTCCCTGAGTCAAGTTAATCTATCACATATCCACCTCCTTAGATATTATCATTCAGCCCACATTTTATGATTTTATGAACCAGGCTGTTGATGATGACAACGTAATTTAGAACAGAGCCCATCAATAGAACTCGGACCACGCAAGCAAAGAAAGGGACTCGCTGGGCCAGAAAATCTGGAAAGGGGCTCCACTGTTTGCAAGTGAGAAAGCAGAGGCCAGCATCAGAAAGCCTCTCTACGCTGGTCCAGGCTGTACTCTGTCTCTCTGCTTGTGCATATTGCTGCAAATAGGCAACCCATGCTGTAGTCAGTCTCAGTACTTTTCATTATCTTCCCAACATCCTGTATTTGCAACCTTCTCCAGGTGTTGCAGAAAGCAGAACACGGTGACCCCTCCTGCCGCGCATCATCAAACTTCCTGCCTTGACTCGAGCTGCTGGGAGTTTTCCTCTTTAACCTTTTCAGGTCCAGTAGCGCGTGGGCTCCACATTCCTTTCTAAATATGAAAAAGCCACCTGTTTGATAATGTGCCCCAGAATACTGCTGGGGCTCAGTATCAGGTTCACGACTTTGCAGTTTCCGGAATCCACCCATATGTGTGTCTATATTTAGTTGCCACCATCAACATTTTCCATCTCTTACATGTTTAGCCAGCTTTTGTGTGGGCTGTTGCTTTGACCTTGGGATGGAGCTCTAAGCATGCATGGGACCCAAAATAAATAATTAAAAGATCACCTGTTCACTGCAGTCAGCAACCTCTTCTGCTGATTTCATTTCAGCTGTGCTTGGGTCCCACACCAGGCGTGCTGGAGAGAGAAACGGCTTCTCTCCTCAATATCTGATGGGCAGCCGGGCACGGTGGGTCGTGCCTGTAAGCTTCAGCCTATGAAGTGGCCGGGGCTAGGGATTGCAGTTCGAGTCCCGCCTGGGGCCCGTAGCAAGACCTAGTTCCAAAAAAAATAGCTGGGCATGGTGGTGCGCGCCTGTCATCCCAGCTATCTGGGAAGCTGAGGCTGGGGGTTGCTTGAGTCTATGGTACCCCGGGCAACGAGAGCCTGCGGTTCCACGGGCAAAAATAGTGAGACCTAGTCTCAAAAAAAAAAAATCTGATGGGCAAGTTAGCCAGTAGCTTTTGGTTGTGCTGAGAGTCTTGGACTTGTAGGGTGAGAGTTTGCCCCTCAGCAGAACTGCTTTGCTACAGATGCGCAGCAGGGCCCCATCCACACTGAGGCATGCCAGCTGGGGGAGGGCACTGGTCATGGATGGCTGATCCCTTGGCATTCTCAAAAAAGCCCAAGGCGCTAGCTACTTGGGTGGAACAGAAACCCATGTCAGGGGCTATTCCAGGGAGTTCCTGAAGGAGGAGTAAATCACACTGTATATTCCTCTGGCTTAATAATCTCCATAAAATCCTCTTCAGATGACTGTCCAGGGCAGACTAGCAGGGAGAAGGAATGATACAAAGCTTTGAGGGTGCTGGGCAGCGTGATGAGGAGGGCTGGAGCAGAACTTCCAAAGAGTGGAATTCTCAGGTTAGTGACTGAACCCCCAAACAGGTTCTCTTATGCGAGCCTCTGGAGCAACAGCCCTGTTGAAGAGGCTGAGGCAGAGAGCATGCAGGGGGAGCTGGGAACTCCACGAGGGCAGGGACCAGGTGTATCTCGGTCACCACTGTAGCCCCAGAGTCTAGAACAAGGTTTGTCACAGAGTAGAAGGGCAACAATTATTTGTTCAAATCCATAACAACCAATCAGAGGACCATGCTGCTTAAAGAATAAACACAGGAACGAAAACCAAACTCATCAGTCCCCTTGAAAGATGTGAGGCAATTCATGCATTTCAAAAGTGATGGTGACTGAAAAGAAAGGATCAAGCATTTATCCTCATTTCTGACATGAACAGTGCCCCAGGGGGATCATGTAAACTATGAGGGAGGATGCAGTTTCTAGAAAGCAGTCCGGTTTGTAAGTGAAGAGAGGCTGATAGGAATGGGATGTCAACGTTTTGCAACCACCAGTACGTCAATAATTGATCATCTACCACATTACCATCACAAGAGTGACACCCAGATAGCGTGTGATTCTTAGGACGTGCCCCCTGTACCACTTAGCAAGTCATTTGGCCGCAATGATTGAACATGAACTTGGTCAAACTTCTAAATTCCAACTGACAGGAAATCCTGGGAACAATGGAGCATGTTGCCACTAGCAAGAGCCAGACCAGGCAAATATAAGAGGAAAAAGGAGAGAAAGAGGGATGTAAGGGGGTCCTTGTTGATTTAAGATGGTTAAGAGGTGTTGACTAATGACAATGAATTTGAGTTTGATCCATATTCACACAAAGACATTATTTTGATAGTTTTTTTTTTTGAGGAATCTTTGTTGATGAGGTAATGGTAGGAAAGTTGAGGGGGAAGGCTGCAGCTTGTCACGCAGCCTTGTGCTCAGGAACTGGCTCAAGTCACAGGGCAGGGGGACTAATTTTAGTTCCCACCTGCTAATGGAAATAAGGCGGCGAATATTCTGCCAGGCTTGATAGGAATGAGTAGATGTTCCATTTCAAAGCTGTAAAAAAAAATAGAAGGAAAGCTCTGGATGAGCAGCTATCAGGGCCACCTTCTTCACTGCTGTCACACCTGTGCCTAGCAACAGGACAGACACAGTCACTGCTCTGAAACATTTGCTCAACCAGGAAAGCCAGATCCCATCTGGCTCTGCCACGAGCTCCCTGTGAAATAGGCAAATTATGGTTCCTTCTCGGGGTTTCCTGTTTCTTCACACTTCCAGCAAAAGGAGTAGGCCTGCAACTAGCAACATCCCCTTCCGGTCCATGTGATGAGAGCAGAAGCATCCAGTGCCTGGATGTTGGACCAAACCTAATCCTACATCGCTCCTTGGGAATTATTTAAGTGACATGAACACCATGGCACTTCCTGCTTTACACAATTAAACAGCCCCTTGACTGCAGGAGAAAAACAAGTGCCTTTGTCCAATCATTGTGCGCTGATGGGACCTGGGTCTGCTTGTGAGGTTGGCTTTCTGTGAACAGGAAGGGGTCCACCCTGACTCACTGGCATTTCAGTGTGTTTCCCACCAGGGAGTCGCCTGAGTGTCTGTCCAACTCCCACCCGCCTGGACGGTGGGAGCTGGCTGGAGCTCAGGAACCAGAAAGTTGGCCCTTCAGAGTTTCTAGAACTGCTAAACAGCTGAGCAGGTGCATTCTGAACCAGGGAGCATGCGCACAGGGGCCTCTTCAGCGAACCTCATGGGAACTCCTGTTCTGAACAGCAGAGCCTCGAGTCATTTCATTCAACGTAGTTTCTTTATAATGTTTTTGTTTAAATCCTAGCTGATGTGAACGAAATGTGAATAGATGATGTTATTTGAGAACCTGCTTTCATTGTATTTCATGATCATATTGCCTTACATTCCACTTAATCTGCCATTTGCAAGAACCTCTCCATGATGACATTGAAGACATAACTGTTTCTAGAAGCAACTCGCTGGCTCTTCAGTCCCACCACAACTCCCTCCCACCGCACAACAGATACGAGCTCCTAGCTCATGTTTGTTGATGGACTTGGAGCTGGAGGAGGGCACCGTGATGCTGATTTGACTCTGGGAGGGGCCGATGGCAGTTCGGACATGGTGGCACCCAGGGAAATCATATTTCTTTGTAGCTTCCAACATTTCAATTCAAGGATGTGTCATGGGGCCCTCTGCATCAACTTGAGGGGCTGTGAGCTAGCGAGTGACCCACAGGCAGATGCTGTCGACATCTCTGGAGTCAAGAATTGTCAGAACTGTTAGTCTGAAAGAGAATATTAAAGTGGATAAAGATATCAACACGAAGCGGTCAAGGTCACCAGAGGTCACGCAGGGTTAGGGGAGAGAGCATGTGGAAGGTACTCAGCAAGTTATTAATCCTGACTTAACTCATTAACGGGGTGTGATGCCCTAAGAATCCCTTCTGGTCTGGTGATGGCGCATCCCTCGATTTTCTGGAATGTGCTGGCTTCACATTTACTTTTGACCACCTCCATCCTTCCAGCCCCCCACCCCTACCCCCACCCAAGGACTGGAGTTGGCTTTTTTCCCTAGCCAAATTTCAAAGCAAGATCATATTTGAAAGACCTATTCACACGGCTAGGAGCAGCAGTAACCAGCCCCCAGTTCTGGTTACTGCACGATTCAACACGACAAGTATTTACAGGGCACCTGTGTGCAGAGCTCGGCGGGGCTACAAAAGAGAAAGGCTGTCTCTGTCCTTTCTCCTTGAGCCAGTCTAGTCCCAGGGCCTTGGGAAACTTATGGGGTGGGGAGCAAAGGGGAGTCCCTCAGAACAAAAGGGAACAGGGGGCAATTAGGAACTCAAGAGCCTTGTATACAAAGATGGAGATCACCACCTGTGCTTCCCGAACTGAGTCTGCAGACCCCCAGGCCTCCAAGACAAGTGCAAGAGGGGCTGGAGAAGGCTTTGAAATAATAGGAGCAACATTATGTCTTCTGACTTGAAGGTCTTGATTAGGCAGTGGCGACAGAGAGAGGACTTTTTCTTTCTTGAGACCTGTTTTTACATTAAAAGGGGGACAAACATTTATAAAAATGGAAGACATGGGGTTTCCAAGCTTTGCGCCATCTCTCAATGCGGACGTTGAAGCTCCCCAGGACTATGCAGCCCCACGCTGCTGACGGACACCATGTGACTCTCAGGCGTGGCAAATTCCTGGCACCATGTGTGGGGCAGGTGGGGAGAAGAGGGTGGAACTTGATTTATGTAAGATCTTTTCCGTAACCCAACCTCTGTGGAATATTGTCATTCCCACACACATCAAGATGTTCCGGGTTAATGAGATCCTCAACACCCTTCCGGGCACACCGAATCTCCAGGGTCTGGTGTCTTTCGCATTTGCCACACGACTCAACACGGAGTAGCCATGTTTCAAGTGCTCAACAGGCACACAGGGCTGGCGACCACCTGCTCGTTCTACAAATGAGGCAGTAACCCTGGGCCCTGATGCTACTGTTTCTTCCCGAACTTTCCCCACAGAACTGGGTTCTTTTTTTGTTTTTGTTTTTGTTTTTGTTTTTGAGACCAAGTCTCGCTACTTTGCCCGTGGAAACACAGGCTCTCGTTGCCCGGGGTACCACAGACTCAAGCAATCCCCAGCCTCAGCTTCCCAGGTAGCTGGGATGACAGGTGCGCGCCACCACGCCCAGCTATGTTTTTGGAACTAGGTCTCGCTACAGGCCCCAGGCAGGACTCGAACTGCGATCCCTAGCCCTGGCCGCTTCATAGGCTGAAGCTTACAGGCACGAGCCACTGTGCCCGGCCCAGAACTGGGTTCTTACTCCCAGCTCTTTTGTCTTCTTTTGTGGCATGACTATTCTCTTACTTTGAGAGGCAGGCAGACAGACAGGCTCTCATGTGCTCTCTCTCTCTCTCTCTCTCTCTCTCTCCCCCCTCCCTCTCTCACACACACAGAGTATTAGCTCACATGCTCTGCTGTTATTCTCTATAGTCCCTTCTGTCCCACCGCCGCAGGCCCCACACAAACCAAAATGCTCAGGCCTGTGGCCTGGTGCCTGAGGGACCAGCATTCTAGATTTACAAACCAGACCACCCAAGCCTGATCAGAAGTTAGTAGGTGCTAATGGGGTCATAATTGAGCCCCCCTCCTCCCCAACCTAACACACACACTTTTTAAAAGTGACCCTCTAGAGACTGAAGTCTTATCCCATCTCTTATTTATATTTTCTTTCTTTGTCCCTCCACCTGGCCGTCTTGACCCTCTCTCCTTCCCCCTCCCTCTTAACCTTAGAGTCCTCACTTCAGTTTCCAGTGTCCAGTTCAGAATTAGTTTCCTTGGTCAGTTCATCCACTACTAATTCCTTGTTGTCTCATTTATACACAATCATTCAATACTGATCTTTCTGACTGACTTTGCTAAACCTAATTCGCTCAGCTCCTGGCATTTTGCTGGCAGCAGTAACTGCTCGCGCCCAACTGTTGACAGTAGGAAATTTTACAACCTCTTTGGAGCATGTTAGATGCTTTATGTGAGCAGGTATAGTCGCTGTTAAAATTAATGAGAAAATGCTGTGATGATCAGGAAGACAAGGAAACTCACCTACAACCCCTCAACCCAAGCAGAGCCTGGGTTCCTTGTGTTTCCTTCCTACAGGTAGCCTTTGGATGGGTCCCAGACCTTGGTGGGGAGTTGCGCATGGCACCATGGGGATGTTCTATCTTGCCCGCTGCATTTCCCATCGCATGGGCGTCTGGGGAGCTTCCTAAGAAGAGTCACCCCCTCAGCCCCTTCCCCCAGGAATCCCATCCTTACACATGAACTCAACTAAGTTTTCACAGCATGAGGTCTTTACAGTGGATGGGCGTTGGATTGAGCCCACACCTAGGTGGTTGTGGAGCGGACCGCAGAGCACAAGAGCACCCCCATCTTCTTGTACTAGCGTTTTCAATGACTTTGGGTAAATCCCTAGCAGTGCTATCGGTAGCTTACATGTTCTTTCTGTTTTTATTTTTTGAAGGAAACCATGCCATTTTCCACAGAGGCGGCCTTGAGCTACATTCCCACCAACAGTGGAGGAGGGACCGTTTTCTCCACACCCTGGCCAATATTTGCTGTTGCCAGTCTTTTACATAGAAGCCCTTCTCACTACCTCTAGCTTCATATTCATCTACATAGTAGATTCTAGAAGGACTCTGACATCCTTTCTAAGGAAAAAAAAAAAAAAAAGGAAGCCCAAATGGAAAAGTGTCACCCAAAACCCACTGAGAAGTGTCAGAAAATAAATGAGAAAGAAGTGAAGATGGTTGCCTTCTGCTTCCTTCTGGCTATCTCGGCAGCCTCACCTCCCCGCCTCCCCCACGAGCCCCTCTGACTGGGCCATTCCAGCTACCCCAGCAGGAAGTGCTGTGGCAAGGCTCGCATTGTCCGCCTCTGAGGCAGGAGCAGTCTGTGGAGGTTCCTTGACCTCGGTGGCCCCGCGCTGACCCCCTGCCAGAGGAGAGGAGCCCGACTGCCAAGAATGCAGTGGAATCCCGCTGAGGCTGGAGCCCAGGCCCAGAGAAAATGTGCGGAATGCCATTTGTATAGACACACTAGCCTTTGCACAGAAAAGCTCTTTGGACTTCAACAAAGGTAGGACGCATTGTTTCAAGACTAAGGGTCTGATCCAAGTTCACTTCGGTCTGTCTCAAAAGGAGGATGTCAACTCATTAAAATCAGCAAAAGAGCGGTGCTGCAGAGATGACTTGAACTTGACAAAGTTCCCATCTTGTCTCAATTTTGAACCTGATGTCAGATTTCACGTTTTGTTTTGGTTTTTGTTTTAAATAATTTAAGCTATTCACAAAATGGGTATTCTCTTAAGATAAATCCACTGTAACATATACAGTCTGGAAAAGAGAAATAGCGATTATTTTTTAAATGATTGTTTTTATTTAGACATTGTCAACATTGGTTGTCTAAAGAAAACTGCATTTTGGTGAAGGGGGCAAGAAGGATAATGGTGAGAGGTATGTGTTAAAGGAAAATCAGATCCAGGCTGGCACTGTCTGGCATTTCCCTAACACTTTACAAATGATTTTAGATGAAGTCATTTCTTCACATATCTAAATAAGGTGTAGTCCTGGAAATGAGCAGAGAGGAACAAGGACTACTAAGGTATAGTGAAGAAACCGAGGCCTCTAGGAGGTGAAGTGAAAAGGCTTTTCTAGCAAGGATGTTGATCATACAAACATCTTCAGCAAGAAAAAGAAATAAGAAAACCACTCCATTTACAATTGTACCAATGAAAATTAAATACTTGGGAATAAATTTAACAAAAGATGTGACAGGCTTATACAAAAATATTTATAAAACATTGTTAAAAGAAATAAGCCAGGCATGGTGGCACATGCCTGTAATCCCAGCTACCTGGGAGGCTGAGGCTAGGGATTACTTGAGTCTGCAGGTTTGAGACAACCCTGGGCAACATAGTGACACCTAGTCTCTGAAAAAACAAATAAATAGAAGAAAACACAAAGAAATGGAAAGACATCTTCTGCTCATGGATTGGAAGACTCAACATTATCTAAATGGCCATTGTACCAGAAGCAATCTACAGATTCAATGCAATTCCAATAAAAATCTCAATGACATTCTCTAAAGGACAAATACTATTGAAATTTATATGGAATAATAAAAACCCTCAAATAGCCGAAGGTCTCCTGACCAAAAGGAGAGAGAAAGGAGGAATTGCACTCCCAGACTTTAAATTATACTACAAAGCCATAATAATTAAAGCAGCATTGTTCTGGAATAAAGACAGACATACAGACCAATGAAACAGAATTGAAAGTTCAGAAATAAAGTCACACATATATGATGAACTAATTTATGACAAAGGGGCAAAAAACATACAATGGAACAAGGATCTCTTCAACAAATGATGTTGGGAAAACTGGACATGCAAAAGAATGAATCTAGACTACTCCCTCATACCACACACAAAAAACAACTCAAAATGAATAAGACTTGGATATAAGACTTGAAACTATAAAATACATAGCAGAAAATCTAGGCAAAACATTCCAAGACCTATACTTCAGAAACTTCTTTCAGGGCACATCTATAGATGCTAAAAAAATGAAGGAAAACATAAACAGCTAGGACTACATCAAACTAAAAAGCTTCTGCACAGTAAAAAAGACAATAACCAAAACAAGAAGAAATCCAATTGATTGGAAAAATTTTTTTTGTTCTCTATACAAGTGATATGGGTCTGATAACAAAGATCCACAAAGAACTCATACAACTTAACAAAAACAAAGCAAAAAGCTCAGTCAAAAAAATGGGGATAAGAACTAGATAGACACTTCTCCAAAGGAGAAATGCAAATGGCCAATAGGTATATGAAAAAATGTTCCATATCACTAATAATCAGAGAAATTCAAATCAAAGCCATAGTGAGATACCACCTCACACCAGTAAAACTGTCCTGTATCAGGTCAGGCATGGTGGCACACATAACAAGACCTAGTTGCAGAACAATGTAGCTGAGCGTGATGGCGTGTGCCTGTAAATCCCAGCTATCTGGGAATTGAGGCGTGAGGCTGGGGATTGTTTGAGTCTGTGGTACCCCGGGCAATGTGAGCCTGCGGTTCCACAGGCAAAAATAGTGAGACCTAGTCTCAAAAAAAAAGTGTCTCTTATCAACAGAATGGGCAACAACAAGTCCTGGAGTGGATGTGGAGAGCTGCTGGTGGGAGTGCAAGCTGATCCAGCCACTATGGAAAGCTGTGTAGAGGACCCTCAAACTACTGAACATGGTACTACCATTCCATCCAGCAATCTCACTTCTGGGAATCTATCCAAAGGATACAAAAACACTAATTCAAAAAGACACCTGAACTCAGATGTTTATTGCAGCACTATTTACAATAGCCAGGATAAGGAAACAACCCAAATCAAAAAAGACAACTTTGATGCATTTGTGACAACATAGATAGACCTAGAAGGAATCATGTTAATGGTTAATAAACCAGAAAGATAAAGAGAAATACTGGATGATCTCACCTATATGCAGGCTATAGAGAAAACAAACAAATGAAAGAACAAGGAAAATTTAAAACTTCAGCAGAACTGAAGCATAGAGCAAGAGAGGGGTAGGGGGTAAAATCAGGCGAGGATAGCACAAGAGATTAAGATTATGGTTCAAGGGTGACAAGGTGGTGGGAGAACCTTGGGGTAGACAAGGGTGTAAAATATATATATATATATATATATATATGTGTGTGTGTGTGTGTGTGTGTGTGTGTGTGCAAGCTACTTAAAAACAATAAAAAACATCTTCAGCATACTCATGCTACTGATGATGTTCAGGGAGTAGAATTCAGTGTATGAGAATGACATTCTCATTCTGAGAATGACACAGCAGAGTTTTTTAAGGCATGGTCAGGTAATTAAGGAAAAAATATATAAACATCTGAAAAGACAAGCAAACACTGCATTTCAAAGGGCAGGTTTATTAAGAGAGGGGTAAAAAAGAGATATTTGCATATGCACAATCCAACGGTTCATAAAGGACTAGAAGATACCTTTTGAAAGGGGCAGGGCTAATAAGGGACACCAACGCAGAAACAAGAGGGCAGTCTTTTGCCAAAACCTGCTTTCCCCAGAGCAAAGGGTGTCTTTATGTAGTATTCTTTGGAGCGATTCACTCCTTTGTGGACTTCATCACTGCTGAGGTCTGGTTGGGTTGATCTGTGAGGTATGGCATCTCTTTGTAATGACCCATGGTTTCGTAGATCTGTACCTCCTGTTTCAGGCTTTGCCTTAGATCTTTCCTAGGTGGTTTAGACTCATTAATCATTTCTGCTCTCTTTTCTGGTTTCTGACCTTGTGAAGATTCATCCAAAATCTTCTACTCTCCCGTCCATCACTACCAATGAGGGTGGACACAGGTAGTATGTCCTTTGTCAGATATTTTTTTAAGGACTTGGGAAAATATTTTCTCATTGCACTCAATACAGTCCTCTGAGAGAAGGTATTATTCTTCCTATTTTATAAATGAGGAAACTACAACCCAGGAGTCTCCAGTGCTTTGCTTAAAGTGACACAGCTAGTATGTGTCACAGGATACATTTGAACCTAACCTCTCCAACTCTTAATCCTATTTACGATGACCTTTTTTCCTTGACAGAGTGGGAAGAACATTTGAGAAATGTGGTTATGGGTCCATTCCAGTTCTGTCAGGTTTGACCCCAATACACATGCTTTCTTTCAGTATTTATTGAATGACTACTATATAATCAACGATGTATGGCTACTACATGTATAACTCTGTATTTGTGTGTGTGTGTGTGTGTGTGTGTGTGTGTGTAGGGGAAATGGTGGTGGTTAGATGTGAAAGAGAAGAGATCTTCAAGGAATGCATAATAGTCTTCCTTTCCTCATGGAGCCAGTGCTCTAGGGTGATAGACAAAGGTATAAACATCTAAGGAGGTAACAAATGGGGCACAAGGTTGGTAATGATTATCCACTGGGAGAGACAACGCTTTGGCGCAATGCAAGAAGTGGAGAATGGAATTAAACACCCCCCTGGAAAAGTCCAAGCAAAGCTGGGGGCAGGGGGAGGCAGATATGGGACCACATAGTCCAAGACCGAGGAAGTGCAAGAAGCTTCATGTGACTGGAGCACAGGCTGTGGAATGTGAGTCCAGCAAACTATGCAGGATCAGAAGCATGAATGGAATGCTGAGGACTTTAACTTTTATCCTGTAGGTGACAGGGAAGCACTGGACCAGCAGGACAATGAGACAATGACACGATGTGTCAGGCCTTTTAAGACGAGTGTGAGAGGGGCTGGTGGAAAGCCACTTCATTTGGAATGCTGAGACATAGTCCTGAGCTCCAAACTCGGCAAAGAGGCATCAGCTATTTCCTTTCAACTACAATAGTATGTCTGCAGCTCCTGAAATTCCAGTTGAAGGAGGAAAATCATGAAAATGATCTATTAACTTATTTTTTAGAAAGAAAGGAACAAGACACATTGGAGGACATTCTGATCTTTCAGAAGTTGAAAGTGGCAAAGCTGGAATTCATGGAAACCAGCTTCAAAGATCTGACTTTTGCTTACCAAAAAATGAAAAATGGAAATATCACCTGATCCAGCAATGCCACCCTTGGGTGTCTATCCACAGAATATGGACCATCAACACAAAAATCCGTATGTTCCATAATGTTCGTAATGGTATGGTATGAAACAACTGGACATGGAAACAGACTAAATATCCACTGACAGACGATTGGATCCACAGGATGTGCTAAATCCAGGTCGTGGGGTACTGTGTAGCCATTAGAAAAGATGAAACGCTCCCATTTGCAACAAAAATGGAGGGAGTTTGTTATGTAGTAAAGCAGGCGAGAATGATAAAAACAAAGAGTGGACATTTACATAGCAATTTGGTGGCATGTGACACTTTCAAAAACCAGTGGGCATCTAAAGCATGGTAAGAGTGCTGAGGTTTAGCATCAAGGGGAGGGAAAGGGTCAGGGGAATACAAGGGACAGTGTAGGGAAGAAAACACAAAACAAAGGCCAGGCTTTTAGCTCCTATGTGGTCATGCTTCCCAAATGAAGATGCTACACCTGGCTTAGCTCCCATGGAGCTGAGATTACCTAGCTAGTGTCCCCGACTTAAATAGAGCTGCCTCTGACTTCAGGGTTCCTGAAACAATCTGTTCTTAGAAACGACCTGGAGCCACAGCCTGGAAGCGGTTGTCGCCTTCCTTCCTGAAGATGTGGGAGGTAGCATGAAGCTTCCGAGCTTCCTGGGAGCCATTTGCCTCTGCCTTGCAGTCCCCTCCACCATGCAGCCCTTGGCCATGGTGGAGCTCGGAAGTGGGCAGTTTTCCTCTGGTCCTCTGGCCCCAGGAACTCTGGGACTGCAAGTTGGTTTTCTTGAAAGAAAGAAAACAAAAAAGAGCAGGTGAAGGGGAGTGTGACAGGAAGACTTCATGAACTGCCTTCCTGAACGAAAGCAAAGTGCCTTTAGCCCTTTCTGGGAACACAGTACTCCTAAGGGGCGGTAACTAAGAGTTGACTAGATATAGATTTTTTTTTTTTGAGACTAGGTCTCGCTATTTTTGCCTGTGGAACCGCAGGCTCACGTTGCCCCGGGTACTACGGACTCAAGCGATCCCCAGCCTCAGCTTCCCAGGTAGCTGGGATTACAGGCGTGCGCCACCACGCACAGCTATATATTTTTTTGCAACTAGGTCTCGCTACATGCCCCCGGTGGGGCTCGAACTGCGATCCCTGGCCCCGACCGCGGCTTCCTAGGCTGCTGCTTACCGGCATGTGCCACCATGCCCAGCCTAGATATACATCTTGACCGGACCTTCTAATTTAAACCTCATCCATTTGAATTGCAGAGAAGGGTTGACTTAAAGCTTCTTTTGCTCTAGCTGTGAATAAATGCTTTGCTGGGCAAATGAATGGTATAAGCCCAAATGCCTGAATGAATTAAAGAGAACAAATGTCTCCACCCCCCTCAAGTAGTGCAGACGTTCACATTGACATAAAAAATAATATGCTGATTAAAAATCATTCTCACTCATTCAGCAGATCCTCCAAGGAGTTCTATGTAATTATTTGTTAGGTTAAACCTAATGACTGTATGGAAATAACCTTGGAACCAGCTTGTGGGGTCTGGCATCCCCCCCACCTCTGCTTTAGATCACTTTGTGTATGCATATAATAAGCTTTAGGGCTTTAGCATTCCTTGACGTTTAGTTATTTTATCAACTGTTTTCAAAGAGGCTTTCAAAAGACTTTCACCCCCCTCCTATTTTGTGGCGTTATTTGAGCTAAGTGTGTTTTGAATATATTGCAGCAGAGAGCCTCTGGAAATAAAGTGGAAAGTTTTGAATGGGGCGGTCTCAGCACAGACTGGCCTCTCCTAGACAAATCTCTACCTGTCTGGGAGTCAGCCATCCAATGGCCTCTCCTCCTGTGAGTGCCCAGAAGGAAGAGGGTACCTCTGCACACCTCCTCCCCCCAACCTGGTCCAGACTTCCCAGCATGCTCCACCACAACACCATAGCTTGAGCTTTGTATACATGTCTGTCTGCGGCTGTAGACTCCTAACGCCCCCAGGGCAGACCCCTTTCTCATTTTTTTCAAGCTTTTAAGAACTATTTCAATTCCACAATACCTGAAAAAGTTTCCTTGTAAAAAAATAACAAAACAAAAACAGAGCTCAAGCATTTCTTCTTCATACTAGTATCCCCTTTCCCTCCATGTCTATCCAAATCCTTCTGTTTTGTTTTATTTTTATTTTAAATTGTGGTTACAGGCACAGGACATTACATTTACCGTCTTAATCACTTTTAATTATACAGTTCAGTCGTGTTAAGTATATTCACATTGTTGTGCAACAGATCTCAAGAACTTTTCATTCTTGCACAACTGAAACTCTATGCCCAGTAAACATAGTTTCCCTCTCCCCCAACCCCCCCAGCCCTTGCAACCATCTTTCAGCTTATTCTGTGAATTTCACTACTCCAGGTACTTCCTAGAAATGGAATCTTACAGTATTTGCCCTTTTATGATGGCTTATTTTACATTGCATAATATGAGTCCAGGGTTTCCTCACACTATAGCATACATCAGAATGTCATTCCTTTTAAAGGTTGAATAATATTCCATTATGTCACCATGTCATATTTCATTTATCCATTCATCCATGGATAGACATTTGGGTCGCTTCCATTTCTTGACTGTTGTGAATAATGCAGCAATGTATGTGGGTGTGCAAATGTCTGAGATCCTTCATTGAGTTATTTTATCTATCTAGAAGTGGGATTATAGCCCATATGGTAATTCTATTATTAATTTTTTAGTATCACACTGGTTTCCATAGTAGCTGAACCATTTTACATCCCTACCAACAGTGCACAAATTTCCCAATTTCTCCATATCTTGCTAACATGTTGTTCTCTTTCAAGAGCAGCCATTCTAATAGGTGTGAGATGACTTCTCACTGTGATTTTGATTTGTGCTTTTCAAGTGGATAATGGTACTGAGCATCTTTTCACATGCTTGCTGGCTATTTGATATATCTTATTTAGAGAATTGTCTTTTGAAGCCTTTGACCCATTTTCAATCAGCTCATTTTTTTAGTTGAATTGTATCAGACATGTGATTTGGTGTCATATCCAAGAAATCGTTGCCAAATCTAACTTACCAAAGTTTTTCTTCTATGTTTCCTTCTAGGAGTTTTATAGGTCTTAAGTTTTATTGGTCTTTTAGGTGTTAAGTTTAGGTCTTTAATCCATTTGAGTTATTGTACTTGGTGTAAGTTGAGGGTCAATATCCTTTTGCCTGGGTTCTCCATTCTGTTCCATTGGTCTATAACTCTATATTGATGCCAATACCACGTAATTGTGATGAACTTACATTGCGTGAGCCTTCCAACTTTGTTCTTTTTTAAAGATTATTTTATTTGATGTTCTTTGGGATTCCATACCAATTTGTTTTTTTCCCCCCTATGTCTACAAAAGAAGGAAATTGGAATTTTGATAAGGATTGCACTCATACTATAGAACCTTTTGGTACCACAGACATTTAAACAACATTAAATCTTCTAATCCACATGCATGAGATGTCCTCCATTTTTTCTTTATCGCCTTGGGTTTCGTTTAGTAATTTTTTTTTTTTTTTTAGTTTTCAGTATATAAGTGTTTTGTATTGTTGGTTAAGTTTATAATAAATATTTCATTCTTTTTAATGCTAGTGTAAATAGATGGTTTTCTTATCTAATTGCTTTAGCTAGGACTTCTAGTACTAGTATTAAACAGAAGTGGTAAGAGTTGGCATCTGTTCCTTTTTTCTTTCTTTTTTTTTTTGAGATTAGATCTTGCTATTTTCGCCTGTGGAACCACAGGCTCACGTTGCTCGTGATACCATGGACTCAAGCAATCCCCAGCCTCAGCTTCCCATGTAGCTGGGATTACAGGCGTGCGCCACCACGCCCAGCTCTTTGGGACTAGGTCTCACTGTGTTGCCCCGGGAGGAGCTCGAACCGTGACTCCCCAGACCCTGCCGTGACTCCATAAGCTGTCGCTTACAGGCACACGCCACCATGCCCAGCTCTACTTTTTTCTGATCTTAGAGGAAAAGCATTTCTGTGTTTCAGTCTTGAATTTGCTAACTATAATCTTAATTATATTGAGGTAGTTTTCCTTCTGTACTTAGATTGTTGCTTTTTTAATCGTAAAAGGGTGTTTACTTTTTTCAAATGCTTTTTTCTACTTCCATTGAGATGAATCATGTGTTTTTTCATTATGTTAATATTGTATATTAATTGATTGACTTTCATAGTTTGAAATATCCCTGTCTTCCAGATATCAATACAACTCAGACATGATGTATAAATTCTTTTAATATACTATTGGTTTGGTTTGCTCATATGTTGTTGAGGATTTTTGCATCAAAATTCATCAGGGATATTGATCTGTATTACTTTTTGGTACTAAGTTTGTTTGGGTCAAGGTAATGCTGTCTTCAAAGAATAAGTTTCACAGGCACATGTATGTGTAGAAGTCTGTAGCTTTGTTTACCACGTTTTCTTAAAATCTCAATGACATCTGGCCAGCCACATTTCTCTGCTATTGCCATCCAACAGTTTGGTGTGGAGAGCCTTCCATGGTGGCACATGTTCAACTCTTCCCTATTTTTTAAGTTGCTGCACAATTTTGAATTGATATTTCATTGCTTCCTATCTCTCAGGGACTGACCTAAATTCTTGGTGTCAGAGGACAAAGCATAGATGCTGGTACACACCCATGAATGAGATGAACAAGATCTCTGCCCTCAGGGGACTTAAATTCCAGTGGAAGAGAAAAGCAGTCATCCAATCTGTAAAATAATTTCTGATTATGGTACAGGGTTCTTGAATTAGTCAGGGAAAACATCAAGAAGCCATCCGTGTGACATGTAAATATTTGTTAACTGAATGAATAAGTAAATAAAATATTGACAGGATGGAAAAATAGTAAGTTGTTTCTGGTATGAAGATGGATGTTTATATATATCATATCATATCATATTTGCTAAGCTCATTGCACAACTGTGGCCCATTAAATCTATTTCCCATTATTGGTCATGGACGTAAAGCACCTGATATATGTTGCCATTAAATAACCACGATCGTGAGTTGGGAGTCCTGGATCTGAGCCTGTGCCATTTTACATGCCTACCAACCTCTCTGGACAGCCATTTCCTTGTCTATAAAATGATCAGGCTGGACTAGATGAATGTAACTGCTCCTTTTGGCATGAGAGTCAATGATTATATGACTTTTGCAAATGTAGTTTTTCTTCTAGGGTGTGTGGTGCTTGTGTGTATACCAGAGAGGTCAAACTTCTGGGGTTTAGAGAAGAAAATATAGTATATTATTATAAGATGCATAAGATGCCCTAGGTTCTGAAGTAGTTGGGTTTGTCAAATATGCAATGAAGAAGGAAGTTAGAAACACAAGATTAAACATGAAGCGACAAGAAGAAAAGATCAAAGCCTTGGAGTTTATTCCCCAGTTGCAAAGCGCAGCTGTCAGGAACTGCCCCCCCCCCAACCTTGCACACACTTTGCTCCCTGGATACAGGGCCTGGCCGGGACTGCTGAACAAGGGCTGAGAGGCTGCGCCCTATTCAATGGCTCTTCCTGACCCTTTCGCACCACAAGCTCAGTCGATGGATCCTTGGACCCAAGGGAATCTGGCATCTAATTGCCTCCATTCCTTTGTTCCTCACTCTGAAGGGCAAACCTTCCCTCCAGGCGGAATCCCACAGAATAGGTCAAAATTCATGTTATTTTGAGATCTTTCATTTTGGACTCATTTGTTCCCAGTGGTGTGAAAACGTACTTTCATGGCATTTCCCCTCAAATGTTCTATAGTTACAAGAGAGAGCTAGAGAGTTGGAGCTCTTTCTCTCTGCTTCAGAGGAGTGTGAGGTAAAACGAACCTACTTGGTCAATGTAGGAAGGAGAGAAGCGAAAGGGAGCTAGATCTCCCACCCTGTGCCAGAAGTTAAAAGCAGGGAGTAGAAGTGTGCCAAGTAATTTTTAGAAGGTTTTAATCACTGCAGTACTTAAAAAAATAAATAAATAAAAGAACACTTGCTCGGACTGTTCTGCTTTTGATTTTGATGTCACTTAGTCCAGAGCAGGCAGCCAATGGTGGGGGCGCTCGGCAGGCCCTGCATTCCGCATAGGCCATGGAGTCTAACCGTAAAATTCAAGGTGTGTGTGGGGGTGCCAGCAGTCCTTGTTCCTGCCAAAGTAGGAGAACTGGAGGCCCAGGCGACACCGTGTGACTCAGAAGGCTGGAACCAGTCAAAGCCACCTGGACTCACCAGAGCCAACTGTCTTTAGGGGAGTCCCTGCCATCTGGGGCTCGGTGGCCACAAGAAAGGCATATGGTGGTCTGAAGAAACAGCTGTGAGGATGAGGGGTCCGGGCACACCCAGTCCAGGCACACCCATTCTCAGGGCTACCAGGGAAAGTACACAGATGAGAAAGTGCTTGGGGAGCTGCTAGAGGAGAAGAAAGAAACAAAGGAATGGATGACTGGGGAAGTATGTTTGTGAGATGAGAAGGCAGGAGTTCGGGTGAGGAAAGGTTCAGGAGGAAAGAAAGCTGAGACGGGAGGTAGGGGTGATGCAGCTCCAGGAAATTAAAATAACTTCACTCAGAGCGAACGTATCTTCTCCCTCAGAGTGGGCTGGAGAGACTTGCCGGGGGTGTGGCTTGAAGGCTTGTGAGCCTGGTCAACTGGTCTCCTTCCCAGTCTTGCCGCCCTGGCCCTCAGGCTTTGGTTGGAGGTTTCCTTCACTTGTGACTTCTCGCCCTGGTGCCCTGTGTGTTCTGCCTGCCTCACCACTCTGGTTCCTCCGTCACTTCCTCTTCTGCCCCTCTCTTTCTCAGGCTTTTTGTCCTTCCACACTACCAGCACCACCTCTCCTTCAGCTGACCTTAGGATCCCCATTTTAAGTGCTTCTAACAAACTTGAGAATGAGAGAAGACCTGTGGGCTTCATGTTTTGGCGATAAAGTTCCAATCAAGAACACTGAATATGTTGTGTCATCCACAGAAATGTTGACCGTTCTCGGCAGAACCAACAAGAAACTTTAAGCCAGTGGAGCGTGTCAAGTGCAGCTCTCACCTCCTCGTAATGTCCTCTGGGACCTTGCGTGGAGACACACTGACGACTGGCTCTCTGTCTCAGGCACATGGGTTCTAGTAAGGTCATGCTAATGGTATTTAGTCTGTTGCAATAAGACATGTAGATGGCTCAGATCTGGTGGTCGCTGGGAAAGAACCCTCTTCCCTGCCCCTCACACCCCAAACAAATTAAGAGCCACCTCATGTTTCCTAGGCCATAGTGAATGTACTTTATAGACTCCAAATGTGTAAACCAAGGTTGCCAGCTCTGCATGCCTCTAGACTTCTCAGACCCTGGCCCTACTAACAACCTGTGGCCCTGAAGGCCCCTGCAGAAGTGACAACTGTGTTTGCCAAAGGGTCTTAGCAAAAGGGCTGAAGAGATGGTGAGCAGATTTCTAAGCGCGTCTCCGCAAAAGCATCAAGAGCCATGATGGGACCAGGCTGAGAGTGCCTACAAGGAAGGATGGGAACTTGTTTGAAATTGGGGCTGTTGCACAAAATAGAGGACATGTGTTTGCCAGAATTATGACAAGCACTGCTTTCTGCGAACCGAGAGCAGGGTCTCTCAGGATGGCCAGGGTCACTTTTGGAAACCTGGTCTTAGTTCCGGAGGCTCTGGTGCCCACCCCCACACGCTTCCAGGCCTCATTCCGCTTTTGTAGCCTTTTAAAGGCCTTGGTAATCACTGGAGGCACATGATCGAACACAGATTTTGAAAAGGACAGCTTTGTTGTTGCCAACATCATGGGCATTGTTTGTTAGGCTTTGTTGTTTTTGGAGGGGGATAGGAAGGAGGAGGAGGAGGAGGAATTCCATCAGGCCCTTCCAGCTAGAACTCTGTGAGTTGCAAGACCTGGATTCTGCTGCTGAGCCAGCCTTCACCAGAGCTAAAGCAGATCTTTTCCTCCTTGGGATTTCTCGGCCTGCTGCTTCCTGGTACACGCTGCCAACACACAGAGGCAAACACTGAAGATGCTCAATGGTTTTCAGATACCTCCTGGCTTTCTTGCTGTGTATTTTAGAGGTGGCAAAAGAAGAAAATAAAGGACAGCATTGAAGTTCCAGAGGAGTTCCTGAGAGACACTGAATTACAGACAAGGATTTCCTGTTCTGACAGGGAGTTGGGTATAGACTGATGGCTTAGAAAATTGCTCCCATCACAAACTCTCAAGATTCTTGGATATCAGAGTGTCTTGTGGGGCTAAAAAAAAAAAAAGCTAATGTTTTCTTCAGGGAAAATAATTCAAAGTTTTCTTCAGGGAAAATAATTCAGACACCTAAAGTCATGCTTAATTGTAAAATTATGAAGATGATTGCAAACTTGTTACCCAAAAGCGTCATTACAAAGAACAAGTCTATTCAGGTCCTGCTCAGGGTACTACTGAAGACTCTGGTATTTCTTCAGATAAACACTAGGTGGCACGGAGAACTTAATAAACACAAGTACTAATATCACAAATTGGAAACTAGAGGTTGACCCTCTCCTCCAAGTTGCAGCAATTGTAAAAATCTTCCCTGAAAGCATGAAGGAAAGACATAGACATGGCAAATGTTGCCTTTTAAGGCAGTTCCAAAGAGAACTGGTCTAGAGGAATTCATTCACACAATCGCCTCTCCTAATCTTTTCTTGAGTATTTTCTAAACATGATGATAAATTCAAAAATATAATTGTTACCATAACCAGATTCTTTAATAGGAAACAGTCTATTTCTGTCAGTGCGAACGTGTTTTTCATTTGAGAAATCCTGACAGACTTTTCTCCTCCCTCTTTCCCTTTATGAAATCAGCCAAGGGGGTGGGAGGTGGAGGAAACAAAGCCGACTCTGATCAGTCTTCTCCAAACATCCCTTTGGATAAAAGGCCAGGCTCTTCCCTGCCATTTCAGCATTGCAAACGTGTCCATTTCCCTGTGTTCCGCGATCGAGAGCGAAGTGAGTATCCTTCCCATGAGGCCGAGTATGAAAATAGGGAGCAGGTGTCCCAGCTACAGTTCAATAACTAGATGGCTTCTGACAATACCTTATCCCCTTTCTCCCTTTCTTAGCAAAGCCTGTAGGGAAAAGCGAAGAGCCATCTCGCGGAGTCATTCTTGACCCACCAGTACTGATCATTACAGAAACTTATTGAAGATGAAGTCTCTCTTCTAGCCTCCTGGTAACAGAAAGTCCTAAAATACCCACAGTGCCCAGCTGTGGAGCCATGTCACGGCCTGCATCTACCAGGCAGCCACAGGGTAAGTCAGAGCAGAGATAAAGATTGTTAAAGTAATGGACAGTGTGATTTGTTTTTCTTTCTCTCTCTCTTTTTTTTGACACTAGGTCTAGCTATGTTGCCCGGGATAGTTCCGATCCTGCGAACTTAAGCGTTCCCCAACCTCAGTCTCCCTGGTAGCTGGGATTACAGGCGCCCGCCATGGCGCCCACCTGCTTTTTCAAGACCAGGTCTCACTATGCTGCCCCGGGGTAGTCTCGAACCTGCAAACTCAAGCAATCCCAGGCCTCTTGCCTCCCAGCACTTGGACTACAGGTGCATGTCACCATGCCCAGCTAATTTATTTTGCTTTCATTTTTTTCTTGCTTTCCTTTTGTATTGAGGTAACATAGGTGTACAACACGGTATATGATTCAGACGTATAGGAGCCCAGCACACCACCGCCAAGGCATCCATAGTCTTCCACCCCAGCCTGTTGGGTCTCTCCTCTCCCCCTCCCAGCATCTCTGGTGTCCACTCCAAGAATGAGAGTCAAACTCGAAGGTGGCGGCTGTGTTAAGGGAAGCTGATCTGGCACAGTTGAAACCTAGGCTGGGGTGGCTGGAAACCTCATGCCTGAGGAGAGCACCTGCACCACAGAACCAAGACCCTCAAGTGCAGTCTCCAGAGAGGCAGCGGTCAGACGCCAGGTACTGCAGGCTTCTGCCTCAGCTCTGTGCTGGTCCAGCTGTGTCAGCTCACTACTTCTCACTGAACCTCTGTGTCCTCATCTGTGAAATGGGATTAGAGTGGCATGGGGCAGTGGAACTGATCAAAGGGGAAGATACCCTGTGGGCGTCACCAGATGGCAAGACCTTCATTCCGAGCTACACAGGAAGATCCAGCATGGCTCTGTCTCCTGCTTTACAGCAGAGGCGATAATGGGGTGCAGCATGACGATGCAGACTGGTCCCAGTGGCAGGACCCTAAATGACCCACCTATGATTTGAAGGTATCTCCTCACCCACATTTTTTAATTAAAAAAAGTCTCTTTGGGTAGATTCCCAAAAGAGCGATTGCTGGGTCAAATGGTAGTTCCATTTCCATTAATTTGAGGGTCTTCCACACTGCTTTCATAGTGGCTGAATCAGTTTACATTCCCACCACCGCTGTAAGCTGCACCAGTTTACATTCCCACCTTTCTCTCCATATCCATGCCAGCACTTGTTGTTACCCAATTTTGATGTGGGCCACTCTCATTGGTGTAAGGCGGTATCTCATTGTGGTTTTGATTTGCACTTCCCTGTTTGCTAGTGACGTTGAGCAATTTTTCATGTGCCTGCTGGCCATTTGTATTTCCTCTTTGGAGAAGTGTCTTTTTAATCCTTCTCCCCATTTTTTGATTGGGTTTTTGATTTGGCTTCTTTTTTTGTTTTTGTTTAGTTGTGTGAGTTCCTTGTGGATCTTCATTATTAAACCCTTATCACTCTTGTAGAGGGCAAATTTTCTTTCCCATTCAGGTGGACTTCTTTTTGTTTTGTCTGTTGTCTCTTTTGCTGTACAGAAGCTTTTTAGTTTGAAGTAGTCCCATTTGTTTATGTTTTTCTTCCTCAATGTGGGTACAAAGGAACACCTGTGCTTGAATGTTTATTGCAGCACTATTTATAATTGCAAGGACATGGAAACAACCCAAATGTCCCAAAACATGATTGGATGAAAAAGATGTGGTACATATATACAATGGAATATTACTCATCAATTAAAAATGACAAATTTAATGAATTTATGATAACATGGATGTACCTAGAAGAAATCATGTTAGCAGAAACAAAAAGAAAAAGGCAGAAACCAAATGGTTTCACTAATACATGGGACATAGAAAAAACAAACAAAAGGTCAGGAGGAAAAGTCAAAACAAGCTAACAACCAAACTAAAGTACACAACTGGGGGGAGGGTGAGTGAAAGCATTCAGGGAAGGGAGGTGGTGAGTGACCCCCAGGTATTACAGTGATGTGAAATATATATTATATATATATATATATAAATTATTTTTTTAAAAAAGTCTCTTGTACCCTCAGAAAGGAAATTCTGCTCCTGACATTCAATTTCAACCCACTTTATTGTGCAGATTTGTATCAGCTCACTTTCTGTTAAATAAAGCATGTTAATTTTCACAGCAGGGAATTTAAAATACACACACACAATGAAGTCAACAGACATTATAAACTGGAAAAATATTGTCTTAAAAACCATTATAACCTGGTTGCATTTTCTCTGATATTTTGGACATCTGTGTTTTTCATACTCTCCCTTTCTTCCTGAGAATTGAATTTTAGCAAGGATGACATCCATTCAATTAGTGTATTGCATGCTGCAGAAGTGATGGACTGAAAGTCAACCAGGTAAATCCTTTTTGAGACCATAAAAATTACTGTACCCTAAATCATCAGTTCTGCAAGTGGGAATTTCTTTTTCTGAGTTAGATTTTTTCCCCTCCTCTCACTCCCAACAATCTATTATGAAAAATTTTAAACATAAGGCAAACTTGAAATATTTAGCATGTCCATAAAACTTAGGGTTCCATTTTTACTCCTCCATATGCACATGTGCTTCACTCCCCCTCCACCCAGCCTCCTTTTACTTCCCCTCCTCCCTCCTCCCTCTGGAAACCAGTATAAAGTGTACACTTGATCTTAGCTAAAGGGCAGAGAAGCGATATATTTTTCACTAAATCTAAGACTTGTTTTTGGTGTGTTTTTTCAGTATATGTTTTCTTTTACTTAAGCTTTGCAGATAAGTGAAACCATCTGAAAAAGTCTCGTACCTTCACTTTTCTGCCTTATTTCATTTATTAGCATCCTCACCTCAAGGGACATTCACATTGTTCTCAAAGGCACTATTTTGTCATTTTTGATAGCCGAGTAGTATTCCATTGAGTAAATACTTGACAACTTCTTAACAATATTTAACAAGCCTACTTAACTATGTCTGTTTTTTCTCCTCTCTGTGAATTCTTCCCTTCCTCAAACATCTACTAATCCATCTTTTTTTCTTGACACACAAATGTGGGTTTTGGCCTATTCCAAATGTGCAGATACTGTATGTATGTGTACACACTGTATGTGCTCATACTATATATTCATGTGTTGGGTCTCTTGCAAAGCTTTCATTTTTCCTTTAGCTACTCAAAAAGCAAAGTCATTGCTTACATGAAGACTTCATTTTCCCTGGGGAACCTGCTCTGCTTACCCTCTGTCGGGTAGATGAGTTGGTCAGGCTTTTTCTGCCATTAGCCTCTCTGACTAGTACCTGCGCTATTGCGCCCTCCCTCATGGTGTGTTTGACCCAGTGTTGTGCACATGTGTAAGTGGGCACACCTGGGTCTGGGAGGGGAGGCTAAGAGGGTGGTGTCACCCTGGGGGAAGGGGAGAGAGAGATTCTGGAGAGGAATGTAATGGTTCCTAAAGTCCTGGGGGCTTACCTGCCCTTGCTGTGTAGCCTGCCTGCTTGCCATAAAATTGTCCCAGCCTCTCTGCCTGCTGAGCCTGTGTACTTGGTTCCCTGAGAGAGTGTTAACATCTGTAAAACTGACCAAGGGCTCTGACATTCTTCTTTAGCTGCTAGAGGCGATGATGAACCTACCCAGGTTGGGATGATTGAAGGAGCCTCCCTCAGTCAAAGGAAGCAGCACAGCACTCTTGATGGACTGTTAGCGAGGGATCAGTGAGTTCAAGGTCCAATCGGCCCAATTTTGTGCTGTGCCTGTGACTCGGACTAAATCAAGGATGTTCCTGGACCCTCCTGGCTGAGATACTGTAAGTAAGCAACCTGGTAGCAGCACCGGCAGAGTTTTCCCCGTCCCCTCCTCCGTTCTTGAAATCAAATCAATCTTCAGTCCCACCTTCATTTCTCTAGCTTAGGCACGGACCCTCTGCAACCTGCAGCCAAAAGTGTCGGGTTTTTTTTGCTTTTATTATTTTCAATATCCCGCAAAGACAGTTGACAAGCTATCCTGAGTGTCTGGGTGCCCTTCGCCCTGCATTCTTATGCTTTCAGCTTGCTTTCTGATGACCCTTCTTTATCTTACCACAGGAAATGTCTGAGGTTCCTTCTGACAACCTACTCAGAGCTACCCTTCTCCCAAATACTTATGCTCAGAAAGTGCTTAGTTAAAAAAAGTCATTGTCATATTGCTGTAAATCTCAGGAGAATCTGGCCAGGGATTAACTAAAGACCAATTAAAGGGTGAGGGTAAGGATGCAGATGCTTATCCTCCCTGAGAGTAATTGAGCTTTTAGAGAAAGAGGTGTTTGTTAACTAAAATGCTTATGGGAACAGAAGGGTATATGGGGTATCATCTTGAGGCCTGTCCTGGTGACCCTCATCTGCTCTCAGACCTGTGCTTCCTCCGTGCCCTTCATCCCTATGTACCCAGAATGAGACTTGGTTGTGCCTTGCCTCTTCAGAAAACTCACTGATGCTTGTTCTAGACCTTTCGCATAGAAGGCACGCTTTGCCCTTGGATTTGTGCTTGTTTCCTGTGCCATTGCCTTGAATAAACATCTTAAAGAGTCTTAGGTAGTTTCTGGAAAGTTTAGGAATTTTCTAAACATGGAGCAGATGCACAGAACATCTGGGTGGTTGGCTCTTGGCAAGGCTTCAAGGGTCCCATTGTCACTGACAGCTGGGGCCCATCTGCCAGGGTGGGCATCCGGAAGCTCCTAAAGTGAGAAGGGCCCTCTTGTATTGGTTTATCTCAAGTCAAATTTGGGGGACATAGCTCTCCATGTATGGAGATCCTTCTGCTCAAACCTTCAGAGTGCACCAAATGTTTTTTATTGCTATTTTAAAATATATATATATATATATATATATATGTGTGTGTGTGTATATATATACACACATCATTATATTCCCTGGGTTTCTACCCCAACCATGTCACCCGTGCACCATCATCTTGATCTTATATATTCTTCCCTTATTTCCCCCTCCCTTCCTTCTCCCTAGAGCAGTTGCCATTTTTGTATTAGAAAGTTTTATTTAGGTTTCACTGACAACATCCCCATAACATATCCCATAAATCCAAAATAATTATAACACTCTTTTGGTTCCTAAAGTACTTTTATGTATCTTATATGATACTTACAGAAGAGCTGGTGGATAACAGGGTAGCTATGTAAGTATTCACTTTGTAGATGAGAAAATGGAGGTCCAGAGAATGAAAATGACTTGCTCAAGGATTTCAGAGTTAATGAGGGTTGGAACTCAACTTTTGGATCTTCTGACTCCTAAAGGATGGGACCACACTGACTGGGTTGATGAGAAAAGCCAGCTTCTGAGAGCATTGCTCAAACAAAATGGAAGATTTGGGTTGGAGGCAGTTGATATATAATCTCTAAGGTTGAGCTTTACATGGGGGCACTTCCATTTTCCATCCAGAACTGAGTTTAATAATTAGTGAAACTTGGCAGAATGCTGTGTAACCACAAATTATTGCAGAGAGAATGTTGAACTCTAAGGGCAGCATGTTATTTGAGATCTGGAATCTCTGTGGTGTCCACTCCTACAAGACAGCACTGATCATATTCCAGCAGATGACTCACTGCCGCACATCTGAAGACAGCAAGGATTAATAGCAGTCCAAGTCATTTGGCCAATGTAATCCTCGACTTGGGTCACCTTGTGAATCTCTCAGACCCATTACTCCACCCTTCTTAGCAGGCCTGAGTGTTCACATTCTTTCCATTTTCTCTACAAATAAGTGCCAACTCTGATCAGCAACTAAAGTTGGATGCAAACTGGGGATGAGCCAATTTCCAAAGCCTTCTCTGGAGATTCTGTTGCATCCTGTCTTCCCAAGTGCCTCTCACCTGTGTCATAACCTGTGTTAGTGGTTTTGAAGAAAACTTTAAAACCAAACTCAATGTCAATGACTTATGACTGTCTTATGACTCAATGGCCTTTGAACCATTCTTCACTGATGGGTAGTTAAAGTGGGACAAATACCATTATGGCTTATCTTCAGGCTGGATGTATGTCTCAAAACAATTGGTTGATTGAAAAGGAAAACATGGAGCCAAAGTAATTTTTTAGCATCATCTAGCCAAAAATGCACTGAGATAGTTTGTGTTCAGAATCAGGAACAGGTTTGTATTTAGATCCAGCCTAATTTTAGAGTGTATATAGTCCAGCAAGTAAGATGTTTCAAAGAAAGTTGTTTCTGTCAGGGTAGGTCAGATATGGAGGCTAGATTCAACTAGATAGGAAGACGTATTCCAAGAGATGGAGTTATCCAAGCTAATCAAAGAGGAGATGTAAGCATCAACTCTAAAACTCAACTCTTGCTGCGCAGCATAATGATCTTCCTTTGATGCTGAAAATTAATATGATCAGAGTTGATTTGTGTTTCAGCATTGAATGGCTACCATC
Organism: Uropsilus gracilis; assembly: GCA_004024945.1. Classification (NCBI taxonomy): domain Eukaryota; kingdom Metazoa; phylum Chordata; class Mammalia; order Eulipotyphla; family Talpidae; genus Uropsilus; species Uropsilus gracilis. Next base: position 9,491 of record PVHY01013496.1, on the reverse strand, counting down.
ATGTAAATTGATGTGATCCCAATCATTCCTATATCGTGCAAGAAACCAGTCATGGAAAGCTTCATTTTGTTTTTCATCAAAAAGTGTCTCAACCTCATTTGGACAGAAATGGAAAATGACATTTCAAACTTTAATCCCTTAATATGTAGTCTGATTCTTTCCAAAGGTTGCAAGGTTTCCAAGTTCTGGAATTCATAACTAACCATATGGAAACAGAATGTTCTACATATCTTGGCTTCCCAAATATTGTCAGAGTATGAGTGACTTGTTGACACTGTGCAGGACCATACGCACACTCAGTCATCCCTCTTCAGCTTCACTCATTGCCAGGACAAACCCTTTCCTCTCATGAGACAATTGTCCTTATTAGGCCAAGTCCATTGAATGTTAAATTTCTACCACCACGCCTTGTACTGCCCCATCCAGAATGGCTTCCTTGCTTCTCTTTCAAGACCCAGCAATGATTCTACCTTCCCCTGAAGAAGCTCTGACTGCTCCAGCCAAAAGGGAATCTCTCCAATTTCTCCGAAATTATGGGATGTATTATCCATATCACACAACTTGAGATTCTTTGTTTCTGCTGTTCCCACCCATTGTGCTCCAGTCAATTCTCTAATCATGTCTCAACTGCCATGGCTCAACTCCCAAACTAATCTTGCAGAGAACAAGAGTGAACTTGAAAGTCAGATGGATACATCTTCAACGTAGGGCCCCTCCACTTATTAGTGCTTATTATTAGAGTCTAGCTACCTCTCTGAACTCCCTCATTTCTTCATCCAACAGGAACAATGGTACCTAGTTCCAAGAATTGTGAGAGAACATCTGCAGAGTGCCAACAGCACAATACCCAACACATAATAAGCATAATTGTAGCTAGATATGTGTGTCCTTCCCCATAAAATCTAGCTCAGTGCAGGGTACAGCATGGCTAATGGACCACAATTTAATTAATCAATACATTTTAATGCGGTATCCCTGAGAAATGGATCATAAAATAATCATTTTAGAGTTACAAGGCTGGGAAAGTTCATAAGAAATCATCTTACTATGATGTATTTATTGTTATAGAAATATATTAACAATCTATGATGAAGACAAAAAGGGCAATTTTTAAAGAGGAATTTGTGTGTGTATATGTATGTATGTTCATATAACTTTTTCACTGGAAACTATGTACCAAAATGCTGACAGTGGTTATTATCTCCGATTAGTAGGATTGTAGAGATATTTTCTTTTATCTATATTCATTTTTCTGTCAATCATATGATCATATGTGCTACTTGTGCAAATGATTTTCGAAATATCACATATGTATGCAATGAAAGTATGAATATAGATTGGGGCTGAGAAGGAGGGGAAAGAAAAAAATTAGGGGCATGGGACAATGGGTGCGTTCTTTCCACCAAAATTTGCCATTTCATTGTTTCACCATCTTTACAGTGACATTTTATAGAAATCACTTTCTGAAGCATTTCTGTGTATTTAGGATGGAGAAAATTGTTTCTGGTTAATCAATGATTAGGCTATTCTTGGATGGCAGTGTTATGAGAAGGGAATCTTTTCCAGCTTCTACCATGACTGACTGTACAAAAAGGACTATCTATATTTGACAATCTGTAAACTAGCTTCCCTCTGGTAGGCCTGAATTAGTTTGATTCTGGGGCTCCATGTCAGAGTTTCTGAAATGGTTCGTGACTGGAAACTAAGAAGTGCTTGTCCTCGTGGCCAGAGAGGGGCACCCTGTTTATGTGCCTTGGTCATTCTGTAGGGCTGCAAGCACAGTGCCTACCAGGGCTGTGAGCCTCCCTGGGGTGCAGACTGTCCTTTGTGCCATCCTCTGCCATTCTGGGCAAAATTTCCGTCACAGACAGTGCCTCCTCCATGGCCCTCTGTCATGGCAGCCTGTCCAGGTTGGGATATGGCCCTCTGACTGACATCTCACATGATCACATGACCTGGGTTGGTAGCAAGGGGAGAGAAGTAAGTGAGGCCAAGGTCAGGTGGCACAGGGTAGAGTTGGGGAAACCTTTTTCTGTTGGCTTTAGGCTCTACAGAGTATATGCTTCCAGCAACACCTAAGGTTTGAACGCCTATTGCTTTCCAGTTGACAAGACCAGAAAGTAGTTGTTGAGTGCATGGTGTGTGTCAGATACTTAGTTATGCTTAGTTATGGAGTTAATCAGTGAACAAGACACAAAATTTCCTGTCATCACTACTTTACATGCCTGTAGTGGGGACCCTCTCACACCTGATGATGGCTTTCCAAAGTTGAGCACAACATAAGACAGATGAACTCTGTACTAAGACAAATACTGACTATAGTTCAAGTTTCTCAGGAGAGTAGAGATCCTGGGGTCTTGTCCTCTTGTTTCAGTCACATTGTGTTTCTTTGGGGAAACATGTTTTTATTTTTTTTAACACTTGCATTAATCTGTATGATCTATAGGATCATTTCAGAAAAGAGCCCTGAAGGGCCAGGATGTCAGCTTTTGGAGACAAGGGTCAGCACTGTGTGTAGACAAACTTGCTGACTTTCATGATGAGTTGGATAAGGGGAGAGAGAGAGAGAGAGAGAGAGTGAGAGAGAGTATGTGTGTGTACGTTTACAGAGAGTCCAGTCTTCCAATACTACTAAAAGAGAACGCCAGAGAAAATATACTGCCTACTAAAGAGAAAGTCTGCTATAAAATATTAGCAACTATATTATAACAGATTCTTACATAATGTTCTGATTATATTTATGTATTGACTTCAAGATTGCTGAAGAGTATGAACTTTTTCGGCGAACAGTTATCTATGGTGTCCCATACTTTCACAGTTTGGCTTGGAAAAGGATGGCTCCGAAGCTATAGGTCCACCCATCGGTCAGTTTTCTTTTCGGGGAGCTGTGTGTGGTTGAGAGAGAGTGTCAAGGAAAGGGAATCATTTTTCTTCAGAGAACTTGGCCTGAAGCGTTTAACAATGCCTTAGCGAATCTCCTGACATTGGAATCCAAGCATTGATTTTGATTAAACTTTGGAGCTTTTGCACGTCTTACCACACTGAGGTCAGAGCTGGCGGCTCGGCCCAGTCACATGCCCTCCATAAGTACAGCCTCTTAGTACATGGTCTTAATGGCCAGTGGTCCTCTTTCTCCCCACTGTGACTGTCATTGTTCCAGAAATACCCCAGAATGGCACTAAATGATGTGCAAATGCACCAGATGGATTGCTAATCTCTTTTCAGAGGCTTCCTTAATGGTGCATTCATAGCCCCTTGGAGCAAACTCAATTTCTCTCTGTGCATTCTATTTCCACTTTTACAATTCTAGAAGAAATCATTTTGGCAAACACATTTTATGACTTGGATGAGAGGTAATTTATACAATTGCTTACCTACTATGACAACAAGCAGCAACTCCAGTCACAGGAGGATAGATGGCTGTTCATCAGTCACAGCTGAGATGCATATAAAGACCTGGAGCCTTTTACGAAGTTGAAGCCAAGAATTTTCGGGCAACTTCAGGCAAATCTTAATTTTTCTGGAGGGGACAGGGAATAGAAAAACCGAAGTCTACAGTTTGGATCTTCACCTGTATGTTGTTCACCAGATCTTAAGAGAACTTCAAATGAGCCCAACAGAGAGGGCAAAGCTTGACTGGCACAAGTGCCAGATACCCTGTTCTAAGGGTGGGCACTTCCGGGTCACCTGGGCCAGGGATGTAGCTGTGGCCCTGATCTTTGAGGGTGGTCTGGCAACTGAGTAATGAGACATGATCATTTCCCCATTGGACCAGTGAGTCCATCCCTTAGCTCTCCTGTGGAGGTCTACAGTCACCACCAGTGGGACTCCAAGTCTATTCATAAGATGTTTTATACTTCAGTCCCAATAAAGATTTAAACACACACAGATATGCACACACACACACCCTTGGATGGATGGAAAATGAGGAAGGAGTTCTTTGCTTGGGGGCTGGGTAGGTTGGTCCTAAGCCCAGAGTTCACAGTTATGGCCACACATTAAAATCCTGCACACCCGGGGAGCATTTAAAATTCCTGAATGTCCAGACTATCCCAGACTGATGGAACCACAGTTGCGAGGAAAAGGATCAGGAGCCAATAGTTTTCAGGCTCCCCAGGAAACGCTAGCGTGTAGCCAACATTGAGGAGCACTGCTTTAGGCAGTTAAGGCTGACATAGGCGATGGATGTGCAACTTTAGTGCACATTGGAATCCCTTGGGAAATGCGCTGAACAGCAGATTCAGTAGGTCCGGTGTGGGGACAGAGATCCTTGTATTTCCTAAAGGCTCCCAAGGTGATCCTGAGGCTGGTGGTCCAAGGACCACATGTTGAGAACACTGGCCAGAGAATTCCATCCTGGAGCATGACTGTTTTGCAGGCCTCTTTTAGTGTTTCATTTTATACAGCTCCCTCTTCTGCCTGTGCATATGTGGAGATCCTGGTCCCTGGGAGAATCATGCTGATCAATTTAGATATTTCACCTTGTCACCTCCAAAAGAACTAAGATAATAGCTCTAAGGGGGCACTGGGGCACAGGGTGGAGGGCTGAGGTCAACAGAGCAGTAAGGGAGGAAAAAGACTGCTTTCATCTAGCAAGTGATGGACATTTGGAGTCAAGAAGCCAATCTCTAGACAGACCGAGTTGGGAAGATCAGCCCATGTAGCGCACCCCATTAAGGTGGGATAAGCTGAGCCTGGGTCTAGGCAAACTCTTCCTGAGAATACCTCCTGCATCAGCCCGGGCTGGGTCCAGATGTGCACCCAGCACCTCTGTCTTGGACAGCCCCTACCAGTACAATATTGCCCTTTCTCCTCAGGCCTATATTTTTGCTGACCTCCAGGAGAAAAGTCTGTGTATTGTTGCTGCTGAGTTACAATAAGGGGGCAAAGAATGGGGTGAGGAGGAAGCACACCTTCAAGAAGGGATCCCAAATGAATGTCCTAGTTGCGTATGATGATTTGATAGTTTTCCATTCTGTGTATATTGCTCATCTAACAGACTCAGCTGATGAGGAATTACAGAGAACAGTCTTTGATATCAAGTAAAGTATACAGCAACTTGTTCCATGAAAAGGCCCTGGGTTTTGTGATTAGATTCGGACCTCTAGTTCCTCCTGTGCCACTTAAGAATGGTGTGCCAACCCCTGCCCTCCAGCCTATAGTAACCCCCTATTGGTCCTCGGGGTGGAAAGCATGAAATTAGGGAAGATTTCACAGATATTCCTGGGCACTGAAGCAGATTGGGATTTCCAAAGACAGGTAGAAAGAAAGAACTTTCTAGAAGGAGGTAAAATCTGGAAAGAGTGTTGATATATTGTCTGATTTTTTTTTTTTTGAGACTGGGTCTCACTATTTTTTTTTGCCTGTGGAATCACAGGCTCACATTGCCCGGGGTACCATGGACTCAAGTGATCCCCAGCCTCAGCTTCCCAGGTAGCTGGGATTACAGGCACACACCACCACGCCCAGCTATTTTTTTGGAACTAGGTCTCGCTATGTTGCCTCGAGTGGGACTCGAACCGCAATCCCTGGTTCCCGCTGTGGCTTCCTAGGCTGCTGCTTACAGGCATGCACCACCATGCCTGGCCATATTATCTGAATTTGCTGTTGGGGATCATTCCTGGTGGCTGCTATGAGTGGCTTGGTTGTTTACCAAGTTTGCTTTCAGCTTGCATTTAAACTGCTCTGACCAATCAGGAGATGGTTAGGGGTTACTTTGTTGTTGCTGTTTTTATTTACTCAAAACTTTCCAGTGTTTCTATAACCTCAACACAGGAATAGAACTTCTAGGGACTGGGTTTGGGTTCTTTCCAGGTCTAATCCAGTGCCTCCAATGCACCCCTTCTCTGATGTTTTCCCATTTCTTCCACCCCATAGCAGTAGGGGAGATTGGGAAAAGAGGATCAAAAAAAAAAAAGTGCTGAGGCTACTTTTGAGCTGAGTCGGGATGAGTAGGTAGAGATGGAGGGACAGGACATTCCACTAACAGGCAACCATGCAAAAGGCACGACTCCTGAGTATAAAGCAAGGCCATTGGTGCAAGATGACCGTGGCTTCACGTTCTAGTCTGCCATTTCCTAGTTCTTTTGCTTCTATCCCTCAGGCCTCTCAACCCACACCCATCCTCCCTTCCGTATAAAGCTCTCAGTTCAGGTGAATAGTTACCTATTTGTGCTCTGGTCCTTGATCATTGCAACCCTCAACTCCCATTCCCGCTTGTGGCACTGGTAAAAGCATTCTGACCGTGGTTTACTAGCTGTGAGGTCTTGGGTGAGTTGCTTAGCTTCTATGAGCTTCAATTTTCTTATTTGTAAAGTAGAAATATTAAAAATATTCCCTCATAGGGTTGTTTAAAGGATTAAATGTCCTCAACTTCATGCCTAGAATGTAGGAAAGTCTTAATATATTATCTCACTACATTGCAGCTTTTGCCATTAAATCTTTCCAATAGGAGATGAATGCATGAACAAAAGGTGGCATTACTTTGTGAAAAATAATTAGAAAAAGATTTACATGCAGTTAGGGAATCACTTTTAATACTCCAAGGGTCAGTCCTTTTTATAACTAACTCCTCATCCTATTCATTCATTCATTCATTGTACAAGTATTTATTGAGTTCCCATTACATGCCAGAGATCTGGTTCATTGCCGGGAATATGGTGAGCAAGACAAAGGACCACTCCTCACCTACATGGAACTGAGAGAGAGAGGAAGAGAGAGAGTCAGTAAATATACATTAAGTCAAATGGCAACAAATTGTGAGGAAAAATTCCAACAGGATATGTGGCTGGGCAGTTCTGGGGGCTGAGTGTCAAGTAGTAAGGGAAGGTCTTACACTGGAAGGATCATTTGAGCAGAGACCTGAGTGAGAGTGAGTCAAGGGAAGATCTCATCTAAGAGCTTCTCAAGCAGAGGGGAGAGCAAGTGCAAAGCCCCCCAAGACTGATGGTCATCTCTCATGTGAGAACAGCAACGAGGGCTTATCAGTTTTGTAGATCCAGGTGTTTGTCTTCAGGGTCACATGACTGTCAATATCTGCATGTTTCTTTGAAAGTCTTGAATACGGGGTGTCATGGAGAATAAAGTTAGTTGTGATGCCTAATGGTGTGTGTGTGTTTGTGCGTGTGTGTGTGTGGGTGTGTGTAGGTGTGTAGTCTCCAGTCCATGACTTACTCATTCCCTCTGCCATGGGCTTTTGAGTTATGCCTGCCCTTGCTCAGGGCATGTCATTACCAGCACCCAGAGAAGGCATAAGGGAGCCAGAGGAAGGCTAAGAATCTAAACCTCAAATGTGTGGAATTTTTGTGGGTCAGTGGTTTGTTCCTTTATTGACTCCTCCATGCAACACATATGACCTACTTCCATTAGGTATCTGTGCTAGATATAATTGTGCTGAATTCTGAGAGAGAAGACAGCCCCAGACATCTTGAAGCTTTTCAGGAAACATTTGGGATAAATCATAATTTTTAAGAACTGTAAAACTCCAGTCTTTAAGGGACTAAATGGGGTGAGAAGATGTATAAATACATGAACAGCTAACGAAATACTGATCAGTGATCCTAATGGCTTGGATAATAATTGCAGCATAAGGAGTGAATGACGACTTGCTAGATGAATTGTTCAAGTATAGTAGTTGAGCCTAGCAGTTGGTCAGAGGAAGCTTTCAGGAAGTAGAGAGGCTCAGGTGGACCTTAGAATAGATGAGAAGGCAGAGCGGAAGAAGAACAAGAAAGCAAAGTGCAGTCCCTGTGAGATGATCACTCCTGAGAACAATTTAGGCTAAATCAATCTTGCTAGCCAGCCCCACTCACCCTGCCATGGTAAGCCATGGTCTATAGTTATCATAACTTTGTAGCACTTCCGTTTTCTCATACCTTAAGTGTTTATGCATGAGCTGTAATAAATGAACTCTAAGTCACAGAAACGTAGCACCCCCAGTTTCCTGAGAATCTGGGTAACAACTGGCCTCGGCTTTGATTTGTTTCTGGTTCATGGATATGATTCCAAATTGTCATAGAAGATGTTATAGGCCTTTGGAAGCTTGGCTAGGCTTTGAAAACAAAGGTAACTGGGACATCTTTTTCAACTTTGAGAGAAAAATATCTACAAAGGCCCAGACAACTTGGCCAAATGGCTTTATTTGGCTGGATGAAAGCTGTGTCCCTGGTGGGTTTCCAAGCAGGGTGGTGTGGCGGCTGTCTAGTGAACTCGGCTCTGGCCACCCGCCCACACCAAGCACGGCCATCTCCTGGACGGGAAAAGCTGCATCTTTGCTTTCCTTCCAACAGCATCCCAAGAACGGACAGCATTCGTTTGTTCTTATGTTAACTCTATTCCTTTGCTTTCCTTCCTATTTCTTTTCGCTAGAGGATACTTTTGGAAATTTGAGTTCTCAGGATGGTACCTAGGATAATGAAAGCCAGAGTGTGGAGGTGGTACATCTTTCAAATACTAATACTACCTGTGCCCGTTGGTTTTATCCACACAATCAGCACAAGGAAACCAGGGTCATCTAATGACTCCTGCAGGGGAAGGTCAAAGACTAAGGGGTCAAGAGGTTAGTTGGGTCCATGCCAGTCATGACAGCTACCATTACTGAAGGCTTATGGGGACCATGGCTGTCTACTAGTTGGACCTTTCCAACAACTCTGTGAAGGAGGTGCCATTACGATCCCCCCTTTTCAGGTGAGGAAACCAAGGCTCAGGGAGGCTTGGTTACTTGCCCATATTCATAGAGCTACTAAGATTTGGGGTCTTTCTAATTTATATGACAGCTTCACCCTCTTTTCTGCAGAATTGCATGATAACAGCTCTTACCTCCTAAGTGGCCATGAAGATGGACTTGGAGACCATCTGCAAAGTGTCTCCATGGCAGGTGTGTAGTAATGGTAGCTGCCCTTCTTGGGATCCTGATCCCCAGGCTTGGGGCTGCTAACGCCGCAGTTGCCGCTGCGCTGGGCTGCGCACAGCTTTCACTGAGCTGCGGGAATGCACATCTGTTTGGATGGCCTTCGTTTGCTCGAGCAGCGTTCGTGCTCCAGTGCAAACACCGGAATGGGTGCCAATTCTATTAGCTTGGGTAAATTGGGCGGGGAGTGCTTGACAACTTAAGGCCTTCATGTAATATTCCTATTGGAATTTGTTGTGTATTTGCAAATCGGTCCGATGGGAGTGTCGCTTCGTCAGCAATCCAACGGCTGACAAAAAGGACACTGGGCTCTCAAACGTGTTTGTTGATTCAGAGTGCTGGTGGAGAACGTGCCTTGCCTGGGACGGCAAGGCTTTGGTGACTTTGCTGGACACTTCCTGGCCCCCCTGGTAAGGCCTCCCCTGGTAAGGCCGCTGCCATCCACCATCTTGGAAGGCCTGTCTGTAGCATGGGACACGTGTTTCCAGGTCCATAGGAGAGCAGAAATTCAGTATGTGGGAAAATGAGTGAAGATTTCATTCACCCTTTCCCACTTGACCAAGGGGCTCTCACTTGGAAAACA
>PVHY01013495.1:0-41174 GCA_004024945.1 Uropsilus gracilis | reverse complement strand
TGGGGGGTGTATACACTCAGATGGGGGTGCAGAGGGAGGCCCAGGTGCTGGAGATGAGGACAGGAAACCTCCGGATTTATACGAGCAGAATCTAAGATGCCTAGGACACATCCACACAAAGCTGCCAAGCAGGGGGTCCCAAGGAGGCCGGGAGAGAGAGCTGGGCTGGAAGTCAGCACCTGGAGTCCTCAACAGGAAGTGGTGCTTGAGCCAGATGAAGACTCACGGACTAGAGCTGCTGGCAACGGAGAGGGAAGAAGCTCTAATGCTGAACCTGGGCCTCACCAGCAAGTGCCGACTATGAAAGGAAGACTATTGGAGCGGAAGAGGGTAGAGGGATCCGTTGGTGATGGAGGAAGAAAATCTGAGTGGAAAAGGTCGGATGTAGAGGTTAGGAGGGAGCAGAGTGGGGAAGATATAACAGGACTTCCTGAAAGGTCTCATCACAGAGGTTCTGTGGTCCGGCCGCCTTCCTAGTCTTTCTATTCCATTTCCTCCCAGGGTCTGTTTTCTTCTTCCTGCTCCCTATGTCCTTCCTCCCTCTTTCGCTATACCGTGTGTGTGTGTGCATGCATGTGTGTGCACGCTCACATGAGTGCACCTGTACTTGCATTAAGCAGGTAAGAAAAGGTCCACATATATTCAACCTAGGAGAGAAATGATCCATCAGGGCAACTGTTGGTCTTTTTTGTTTTGTTTTGTTTTGTTTCAGAAGTAATAAATATTAGAAATATGTTCTTCTGGGCAGAGATACAAGTGGAACCATCTTGAAAAAATGGTCAAGATAACCAAATGTGCCCGAGCCCAGTAAACCATCCCCCAAGTCACTGCATTTTCAGACCTTAACGTGCAACCTCTGGTTTTCGTTAGCATCACACTATGTTCTTGTGGTGACCCTCGAACATCACAGGTCAACCAGCAGGAAAGCTTGGAGCTTAGTGGGAAATTCCCGCTCAACTTGAAAAAGGAAAGTGCACAGAAGTATTTCTACTCAGATAATGCAAAAACTGCTGTGCAATGTGAAAAAAAAATATTTTGTGATTTTTGTTCTCATGACAAAACAAAAATAGATTTAATTAACCTCAACAAACCTTTTAGTGGTGGCAAACTAATCTGTTTTCTTTCCCTTCCCACATATTTTGTCTCCTGACTTCTGATAATAGCCTCTCTTCCCCATTCAAGCATACATTTCCATGTAAATTAAACCAAAAGAGAACAAATGTGGAAAGTTTTAGATTTCTTTTTGCACCTAACTCTCTTATTCTCTTTAAATCTCCTGACAGATTTTCATTCAACCTGACCTGATATCTTTCCTTTGTTAGGGGGGAGAGGTAATACCAAGTATATCAAGTAACATTTTTTATTGTGATCATACAATACCTAAAATTAGTTATTAGAATACTCAACTCCTCAGCAGATATCAGCACTTGTAACAAGCCGTATCTCTGATCCAAAAGACTCTTTTAAGTCTTGACTCAGATGTTCCACTGTCTTGAATATCTTACCTGGAAGAGTGCTCATATCTCCTATGCTCCGAATTCAAGATTTGGTCCTTCCCCCAACTCAGTTAATGATCCTTTCCCCCTCCGTTGCTGGGAGTCTTCCTTGAGGAACTGGTTATCCTCAACTTCTACAACTAAGTATCACCAAATCCAGTCAATTCTCTCTCTCCACCATATGCCTTGATGTTCTCCATCCTCTGCTCTCACACACCAACCCAAGTCTTCCTTACCTAGATGACTACCAATGCCTCCTATTAGCTCTCTCTTCTGCTGCCTGTTCCTTTCCAAGTCAAATCCAATCTCAAAATATTTTTATTATAAACACCATTCTGAAAAATGAAACAGGAAAGATAATTCCCTGGTCATCAAAAGCAACACTAGCAGGAAAAAAAAAATCATTCATCAAGACATGTTACTGAATTATGATGCTAGCTCTTAAAGATAGGCATTTCAGAAATCTGAAAGAAATACAGATTACAACTGATTCACTCATACACAATATGGCTATGAGGTCTTTCCTTCTTCTGACAACGAATTCCGAATTCTTCCAGTGAGGGATCAAGGATTCATATAAGAAGCAATTATCACGAAAGCCCTCACTTCATGAAGTCAGATCACAGCCAGGTAAGTAGTTCCAAAACTGTGAACCTTTGAAAACTGTCTTTCTGGGTTCAAGAATCCTTGTTATATCCCCACTGGCCACAGAGCATTATGGTGCATTTCGATAGTGTATCAGTCTAGGCATAAGGGGAAAGCTGTTGTGACTTCCCTTCTTATTCTTCCTTTCCCCTTGACATGTTCTCCTCACAGGTCTCTATTGTAAATGCTGATGAAATCTTTTTTCCATATGTATCCATTTTATTTACCAAAGTACCTACTTATGCATATTGTGTTTTAAGGGTGTAGCTATTTCCCAGATGTGCAAAGGAAAACAATTGCTATCTCACAGAGAGTTTTAGCTCCCAAAGCTACTTTCTAATGCCATTTCCATGGAAACAGAACTTTTGTCCTTAACAGAGATGACATTAATAATCAGGTGTCTAAAGTTATACAAAAGGGGGAAAGGGGACAGAAATTACCAGTGAATCTTCCCTACATCAAAGGGGAACAAAAAGGTAGTGGCTCTCATGAGAAGAGCAGTCAATCACTTGATATTTCCTCTTATTTTTATTTCCAAATACATCCCATAATGATAAAAAGGTATCTTCCAAAATAGATGATTTTGGCCAAAATCACTGCTCTCTGCAAAGCCCATGTACCACCCATGGTCAAGTGCAGAGGGCAAGCTCCTCAAATGAAAATAAAGAGATATTTAGACAAGTATTTCTCTCTCTCTCCCCTCCAGGAGACTACTTAAATAGTGACAAAAGCTCAGATTAAAGATGGGGGGGGAATGGATGGATGGGGAAGGAGTAAAAAAGAAAAAGATGTAGGAAAGAACTCAAAAACCAAACCTTTAAAATCTGCGAATGTCTCAAACTTATACATCGAATATTCAAATGGCTATTTTTAACTTTCCCCCAGATGCTCACTATCCCAGTGAATTTCAGCCTTAGGAGTAAAGTAATTTGCAGGCCACAGTGAAAACTGTGTGTAATTTCTCATAACAAGAAGCTCAATAGAGCATTCTGTTTGCGGTTAGAAGTGGGGGTTTAGGACACCATCTTGCCAGGATGAAGGCCCACTTTCCCCACCCCTTTTGAAACCTACAGACAAGTAACCCATCAGAGCAGGATTCAGGACAAAGAGAAACTGGTTGGGGCGGGGGGGGGCATCTAGCATTACACAGCAATACAAAATTGTATAAGTAAAATTATTTTTATATTCATTTTTATTAATCATTTTGCTGTTTACATATTATGTATGTATGTATACTGATGCTTAAAAAATGAAGGAAAACAAACAGATGGGACTATATCAAATTAAAATTAAAAGCTTCTGTACAGAAAAAGAGCAAGCAAAACAAAAAGAAACCCAACAAACTGGGAAAAAAAATTTGCTGTCCACACAAGTGATTAGGGTCTGGTAGATCCACAAAGATCCACAAAGAACTCACACAGTTTAGCAAAAACAAAGCAAGAAGCCCAAGTTTAAAAAAAAAGTGTAAGTAAAATTATGTAAGTTAAGAAAAAGTTTCTTGTTTGGAGCTACTCCAAAAATAAAATGTTGAACTGACTGAAAATTGCCTAATCTAAAATGGTAAATGTGATTCTTCAATATTCTTTAACAAACTGGTCAATAAATAGACTATTCAAATGCCATACTTCCTAATGGTAACTACGGGGAAATTTTAAAAGAAAAATTTTGATAAATCACAATATGACCTAAAACTATGGCTACATTTCCTTCAGATAGGTCCTCAGAAATGTGACTGACAGATATCACTATTCTATTTTTAATTGTTTAGGGACCCACCATACTGTTTTCCATATTACAATACCAATTTATAACTGAACAGTGTGTAAGCATTCTCTTAATCAGTCTCTCGAAGAGATATCTATATCCGTGGTCATTACATGATTTTTCACCATTGCCAAGATGTGCAAACAATCTAAGTATCCTCTGATGGATCAATGTATAAAGAAAATGTAAAATATGTATCTACACATATGTGCACATGTGCAGTGGAATATTATTCAGCCATAAAAGATACTACCATTTGCAACAATATAGGGCATCATGCTAATGAAATCAGCCTACAGAGAAAGACAAACCCTATAGATATGTAGAATCTTTTTAAAAAAGTGTTAGAAAAAGGTTCTAGAATGGTGGTTGCCAGGGGTCAGGAGAAACAGAGACATGTAGTTCAAAGGTTACAGACTTTCAGTTAAAAGTTTTGAGGCTCTAATGTATGGCTGCTGACTACAGTTTATAAGACAGTATTGTAAACTTGAAAGTTGCTGAGAATAATCTTAAACATTAAGATTATTCTCATCAACACAGAAAAGAGTACTGTGAACTGATGAATGAGGTAACTGCAAAGTGCATGCAAATCAAGGATCATGGCCCATACAAAACAAAACAGACAAGAACAAGTATTGGTGTGGATGTGAAGAGAAAGGAACACTCTTACACTGCTGCTGGGAGTACAAACTGGTCCAGCCACTATGGAAGGCTGTGTGGAGGACGCTCAAGCTACTGAAAGTGGAGCTACCATTCGACCCAGCAATATCACTACAGGGAATCTACCCAAAACACACAAAAACACTAATTAAAAAAGACATCGGTACCTGGATATTTATCACAGCTCTATTTACAATTGCCAAGATATGGAAACAACCCAAATGCCCCCAAACTGACAAACGGCTGAAAAAGATGTGGTATATCTACACAATGGAATATTATTCATCAATCAAAGAAGACAAACTTATGTCATTCACAGCAACATGGTTGGAGCTAGAAGGAATCATGTTAATGGAAATAAGAAAGAAAAAGAGAAATACGGGATGGTCTCACTTATATGAGGGGTACAGGGAAAACAAACAAATGGACAAGAAAATTTTTAAATTGCCAACAGAACTGAAGCATAGAGCAAGAGAGGGGGAGGAGGGTAAAATCAGGGGAAGGGGGGTACAAAAGATAAAGATGGTGCACGGGTGACAAGGTGATGGGAGAACCTCAGGGTAGACAATGATGTTATATATGTATAAATAAAATAAAATGTAAAAAATAAATCAAAGATCAGCTCATTACACTGAACACTTTAAATATATTTGTCCATTTTTCTTCAATAAATTTTTGGGGGGTGGAGCAAAAATTGGCAACATGAAAATCTATTCCCAACTAGCAGAAGTCCCAGTTCCAAGTCGTGCTTTGATGTCCTACTAGCTGATGTTCCCTGTCTCTTTAACTCCTCGAGTTCAAGGAAAATGGACCCACACTTTGTCAGCACATTGAAGAGTCTTTCTTCCACAGCCGAAGATGAAGGCACATTCTAGACTACGGTTTAGTCATTCCTAAGATTCACATAGGGGCTTCAATTTCCAATCTGTATGAGAAAAAAACATTGAACACTACAGAATTCTCTTCCTACTTGTAAAGCAGCTGCCACGTAGAAAAATAAACTGATATTGCGAATGGCAGCATCACAGGTTTTCTCCAGAACTGTGAGTGGGTTCTGAAGTATTGTTGGAAGGTGGAAACATTCTGTGACACACAGATGTTGTTATGAATTAAAGATGGTCTCAAAAACATATAGTTCATGTATGTGAAGCCTACATATATATAATATAGATACTTTATCTTTAGTATTAGGTATAGTTATACATTATCTATCATGTGATGTATAGCCTATGGCATCTGTATTAGAGTGGGAGGAGATGAAGATAAAGGGTTGCATAAACAGAAGGATTAGCACTGGGCTCACAGAGTGTGGCCACTCTGCACAATGCACCCATCAGGCTACTGTCAAAATGACCCAAGCATCTAAAAGCATGGGCTACCCCACTCATTGGTCCATAATCACAGAGGCATGATCGGCTTCACCTTCACCATAGCTTCAGCCTCACTGCTCACCAGAGCATTCTGCCACCAGGTATATTAATTCTTCTAATCACATTCAAGTCAAAGAGGGGCACTCTGTATCGTCAACATGCCTTTGTACCTTTCGTTGTTAACAACTGGCTCTGGCATCTCATTTCAGTGGGTAATCCCATGCCCTTGACCTTGAAGTTCTTGGGGGGGGAGGGGGAGGTTGGACCACACATGATTAACAATGATTTCATTATCCTAATTAGTTCACATAATTCTGGCCCAGAGAAGATGAAAACTTTTTTTAAAAAATAGCTGCTTATAAGGAATTAGCATCACAGGGGGAAAAAAGGGGCTGATGGAAAAATGGGCTGCCCATGTATTTATTTTGCAAGGTAAGAGCAATTGAAAGGAAAAATACTTAGCATCTAGCGATACTAAGTAAAATGACTTCAAGGCAAATATAGCAGGAAGGATTGTGTTGGGATAAAGTGGTGCCCTTCATCCTGTTCCCTCAGCTCTGGCATTTGTCATCATACCATAAGCTCCACTCTCTGTGCTATGGCCTGGAGCAGGCACAGGCTGGTGGACCAGCACTTGGGAATCCATCCACGATGGGTCAAATGCTCAGAGAGTCTCCTGCCAGAACTAAAAGCAGGATGCTATCGGAAACAAGGGCATCTGCCCATTCTCCAGAGTCTTAGCCATTTGTTTGTTTGATTTCCTTATAGCCTCAGATAAGTAAGACCATCCCGCATTTCTCTTTTTCTTTCTGGTTTATTTCCACTAGCATGATTCCTTCTAGCTCCACCCATGTTGCTGCAAATGACATAAGCTTATCTTTTTTGATTGATGAATAATATCCCATTGTGTACATTCTGACCCATTCTTCTGTTTGGGGGCATCTGGGTTGTCTCCGTATCCTGGCTATTGTAGATATTGTAGATAGTGAAGCACAGAGCAAGAGAGGGGGAGAGGAGGGTAAAGTCGGGGGAGGGAGGGGCACAGGAGATTAAGATGGTTCATGGGTGATAAGATGGTGGGAGAACCTCGGGCTAGACAATGATAAATATATATATATAATTAAAAAACAACAAAGAGTTCTTGCAAAGAGAGTTCAAGCAGGTGTGTAGATGCAAGAAACAAACATGACAATCGACAACTGTTTGAGATTTTTTTGTAAATATAGCATAGGTGGTTCCAAGAAAATAGCTATTTCTTCCCTTTAGAGCTAAGCTGCTGTAGGAATGGCCTTGCCATCATGCCCAGTCTCACCTGGTCTCACCCTCCACCTCCTTGCAATGACCCCAGGCAAGGTCATGATTGACCTCATGGCCAAACCCAATGAATTTGCTTTATTTTCGTAATCAAAGCCCATGATGACTATTTCCTTTTTCTTGAAACTGTTTCTTGGCTTCACACTCCTTCATTTCCTCCCTGATTTCATGTTTAATGCTTCATTCAGGATGGAAAAAAGGATTCATCTTCCTAATGGTGCTGATCAAATACAGACAGTTCTAAGAACTGTGCTAAATTGAGAGCATTGTGACCAGGGAACAGTCCCCCACGCACAAGGGACAGGGTAAAATGCATGCCAGTACTTCTTAATGTCACTTTTAAATGCTGGTCTCTCTTTTGTCTCTTCTCACTCCTGGGTCACATGAGTCGGGCCCCAGCTTCCACAACCTCTCACACACTGCTATCTGCATCTCTCCTTCTAAATCAAAAGTTGCCTCAGGAATCTGTTCAAACTAACCTCATTGACAGTGTCCCCCAAAGAAAAAACACCATCTCCGTCCCTGAAACTCTGCCTGCGCAGACCTTCCTAAGGTTCATGCATGCTCAAGTCAGGCCATGAAGCCATAAATAAGTTACAAGTGTATGAAGCTATTTTTTTTTTGAAGCATGCATTACTTATTTTATTTTTTTTATATTATTATAAAATTTATTCCGGTTGACAATTTAGGCCATAGACGGGGAGGGAAGGTGGTGGGTGGTCCCCAGGGAATACAAAGATGTGAAACACATATATAAAAAAATTAATTAATTAAGAAAAAAAGGAATCAGTACAATTTCTACGCTGGGGAGAAACAGCTCTCCTGCCTGCCTGGCACTACGCAGATGGCTCTCTTTTCCTTTCTCCATTCCCTAATAACCCTGTCCTTTTTTTTTTTTTCTTTTTTTTAATTTAATTTAAATTTTTTTAATTTTGCATATATATGTATATTTATATTCCATTATTGTGTACCCCAGGGCTTTCCCACTTCACCAACACTTGTTAACCATCCTGATCTTTTGTGCTCCATGAAGCTATTTTGAATTCATAAAAACATCCATGTGTCTTAGAAAAAGTTTCCATCTTTTAACAATATTTTCAAGCCCACTCATGGTTCTTGAGCAAACAGGTGTCTCCGGCATTTGCAGTAACAATTCATTTCCCTGTGCAGCAGCTGTTGCACCACTGCAATGCTAGCACGAAGGCCAACTTGAAATCGAGTCTCATAATGGCACACAGATGGCTTCCAATACATAAGGAGACATTCAGTGGGTCTTTCACAGCTTGACACGTTACAGGGACTCAATGCAGGTGCACATAGGATCTGTGTGGTTGTGCTCTGGTACACAACCCCAGGGCATTGTAAACCATATCTGACTTGCAGCGCCTGAGCGTTCAGCCAGCAGCGTATTTGTTATCATCAAGGACTCTTTCTGGGAGGCTCTCACGGATACAAAAAAGGGAAAGGGTGTTAGAAGAAGAGTCAAGAGTTTGACTTCCTTTGAGTAAGGCTTTGCCCACAAGCAGTGCCCTAGAACCTGCAGCTCTGCCTGCTCTAAACCATCACCTTCTTTCCACAGTCCAGTAATGCTTAGTCTGAACAGCTGGTTTCTGGGATTTGGTGGACTTGGGTGATGGGGCAAATGATGGCAATCATAGAGAGCTGTGAGGATGCTTGTTCCAGAACTCCCACACACCTCGCCTTTAGCTATCTGAAAAGATTCAGATATTGTCTGGATGTATGGATGGTCATGAAAGGTTGCTTCACTTTCTGTTGGGAGTTTCGTGCAATAAAGAAGAAAGAAATGAAAGAGATACATAGCAATCCTTGAGGCCAGCTCGCAGATCAGGGATTTGGTGAGCATGTTCAAAATCCATCTTTATTAGGAGTTGGGGGTCTCTTTTATACCTTGCCAAAGAATGATCACAATGAGGTAATGAGGAAGGGGGAAAAACCAGGATCCCATAACATGTGACACCTAGGCTGGAGGAGGGGTGTTACAGAAAAAATACCTGTGGGGGTAAGCAGTTTCATCATTCCAAGGATCAGTCTCTTGTGTCTCTTTGGTAGGACATTCCTAGGAGTTTAGGAGGCTATTGTCACAGATAAGGGACTTGCAGGTAACCATCTCTAGGTGTGCCAGAGAGGATGAGAAAGATAAAGGTGTTCCTTTGTCTAAGGCATATCTCTCAGTCTGTGTCCACACCCCACAACTTTCCACAACACCCTTTGTATTATTTTTCATTTTTATTTAACAGGAATATCTCCATGTGACCTTCCTACCCCATGTTGAATCTCTATAGTATGGGCACACGCATGCACAAGCACACACACACAAACACTACCTACCACAACTCCCAAATGAAAACATTCTCAAATCCAATCAACCTATATAAAGACATCTCCCCTCATATGCATACCCTTCAGCTTCTCAGTTACTCCTCAACCCACGGCAATCTACTCCCAGCACCCCAATGACCTTGCTCTCACCAAGGTCACCAACGGCCTCTGTATTGATAAATCAAACTGTCAGTTCTTTGGTCCTTATCTTACCTTCTAGCTACACAACCTCTGGAAATTTTTTATGAGTGTGGCAAAATATACGCAACGTTAAATGTGGCAGTTTAATTATTCTCAAATGTGCAGTTTAGTGGCATTAAATACATTCACATCATCCTGTAACCACCACCCCATCCATCTCCACAACTTCTTGACCTTCCCTGGGGTTCTGCACCCATGAAGCACTAGGTCCCCATTCCTCCTTCCCCAACTGTCTCTGTGAATTAAACTACTCTAGGTCCACCATGTCAGTGGATCCAAACAGCATCTTCCCTTGCATGAGAGGCTTATTTTCACTGACACAGGGACCTGCTTCCTCTGAAAGTCTGGGCACTACTCCACTGTGTGCAGATACCACGTCTGGTTTAACGGCTCATCCTTCAAGGGGCACCTGGGCTGCTTCCACCTTTTGACTCAAGTTCCAGCCACAGACATTCCTTCTGTAGCTCTTGTGTGCCAACTATACATCGAGGACTTAATTAGGCAGGAGGGATAGATCAGTGCAGAAAACAATGAATTCCTCTTTCACAGAGCTGACGGGGAAGACAGACATAGAACTAATGACGTATTAACATGAAAGATGATGAGTGAGTTAAGAGTAAAGAGGGAGGATTTCCACCTACACATTTGAGTTGCGCTTTTGCCCTTCTCTGCCTCATACTTTAAGCTTTGGGACTCCCACATTAACATTTTATTAACATTAATGCTTATTAGCGTTAATAAAGTAAGTTTTATTTTGGCTTTACAAATCCTCAGTCCGTTCCTCCTTTCATCTGTTGATACTGTAGTTTTACATGAAACTATTTCCACCTTCCTCTACCTGGTTTGCTCTTCAAGATTTCAAGTCAGGAGTCATCTTTCCAAAAAGTTTTCTCTGAATCCTCCATATTGAGGATTCAGGTCATCATTTCCTGTGCGCTTCTGGGACCCCGAAGATGCTGTGTTTCCAGGATTTAACACGACACAGCTAGAGTACCTCTGAGGCATGTGATGACATAGTAAGTTTTTTCCTTTAACTTTTATTTGAAATAAATTAAGATCAAGGAGCGCCAGCCAAGGAGGGGGACGCATCAGTCTGTACAACTGGCCACTCTGAATAAAGTGGACCAAACCACAAACACAGCTCACAGGGATTCTAAGAAGAAGCCTAGCAATCTATCCTTCACAGTACAAGTCAAAGACACCCATCAGGATAGACCAAGCACAGCCAGGCACGGTGGCGCGTGCTTGTAAGCGGCAGCCTAGGAAGCCATGGCTGGAACCAGAGATCATGGTTCAAGTCCCACTGGGGGCACAGAGTGAGACCTAGTTCTAAAAAACTAGCCTAGCGTGGTGGCGCACACCTGTAATCCCAGCTTCGTGGGAAGCTGAGGCTGGGGATTGCTTGAGTCCATGGTACCCCGGGCAAAGTAAGCCTGAGGTTCCACTGGCAAAAATAGAGAGACCTCGTCTCAAACAAACAAACAAACAAAGAAAAAGATAGACCAAGCAGGCCCTTCCGAGACCCAGCAAGAGGGAAGTGCCATGGGGTTACCCAGAGGCGCTGTGGAAACTAATGCCTCAGGCCAACACTGTGCTGGTCACAGTCCCAGGAGCAGGTCAGTGGGGCAGGGGACTTCCCACCTGCAAGCAAAGACCCAAAGGAGAGAACAGGACCCAGCCCTCAGACACACAGCTCCACCCAGATATCCCACGTGCTGGATATCAGCCATTGGAGACTGTTTCATCTCCCTACACTGCCCTCTCTTCTCCCTCCCCACACCAGCTCACCCCAACTTCTCCTAGGTTGAGCAAGAGACAAATTCAGAGATCATGTTCATTTGACAACCACACTCTCAGTATCTGTCCAAGCAAGTTTTGCAGCCTAACCAACAGGAATGCAAGGCACACCGAAGAGCCATTGCTAAAGACTAAAATAGAACATGTTCTGCGCTCCATCTCTGCCAAGCCAGAGAGTTAGGCTGTCTTAGGTCTCGCCAAGGGTATCGGAGTCAAACTGAATTTCAGACCTGACTCAACCCTTTAA
This sequence comes from Uropsilus gracilis, assembly GCA_004024945.1. Lineage (NCBI taxonomy): Eukaryota > Metazoa > Chordata > Mammalia > Eulipotyphla > Talpidae > Uropsilus > Uropsilus gracilis. Next base: position 29,340 of record PVHY01013495.1, on the reverse strand, counting down.
TAGCTGTGTGACAGTGGAAAGATGACTGAGTTGCTCTGTGGGGTATTTCTAAAAGAGGCAGAATAGGATTAATAGAAGTCCTTATCCTGTCAGATTGCTTCGAAGAATAAATGAGAGTGCATTAAAGTGCTTAGCAATCAATATATTTAACTTTTAAAATGGTCAGCTAAAGGGAAAACACTTAGAACCCTTTTATATGAGAAGCCCACAAATAGCATCCTATTGGCCCCAAGCAAAAAATAAATAAATAAATAAAATCCAGGAAAAACACTGGGAGCAAAGGGATCTTGAAATTGACCATCTGGGATGTTTCTGCAGGCTATAAAAATAATTGAATCAGAAACCCCCAGCTTCCAAAAGGCCTGAATAAATAGGAGGAGGAAATAGATTTTGTCGATCAAGACCTGGGTCAGGCCCCCGACATCAGATACAGAACTATGATTAGATTAATCAGAGGTCAGCGGAAGCACATGAAGAGATAAGCAGTCTGTCCACTTTCTCTGGACTCTTCCCTCACATCATTAACAATAGTGGCTTTAGATCATGATCTTTATTTGCTATCTGTTAGCAGTGGGACTGAACCAAGTTTGATCAATCTGCAAACTAATTCCAAAAAATTAAAGCTAGTGAGTCTGAAAAAATTAGACTGAAAGCGATTGAGGGGAATATGATTGGAAGGTGGGAATCAAGGCAGTAAATGGTAAAAAATGGACATTAAAATTCCTAATTCTCTACAGTGGGCCTGTGTACACTCATCAAATGGTGCTTGAGAATATTTAGATATGCTTAATTTTAAGAAAAAACAATACATGCAAATTTTCAAAGTGAAGACTTTGAAGATAACTATTTGCATTAGAAAGATTCTTGAGGCCGGGCACAGTGACTCATGCCTGTAAGTTTCAGCCTATAAAGTGGCCGGGGCTAGGGATCGCAGTTTGAGTCCCGCCTGGGGCCCGTAGTGAGACCTAGTTCCAAAAAAATAGCTGGGCGTGGTGGTGCACGCCTGTAATCTAAGCTACCTGGGAAGTTGAGGCTGGGGATTGCTTGAGTCCATGGTACCCCGGGCAACATGAGCCTGCAGTTCCACGGGCAAAAAAATAGTGAAACCTAGTCTCAAAAAAAAAAAAAAAAAAAAAAAAGATTCTTGAGTCACAGGAAATATTCGTGGAAGGATTCCTCTAAACTGCAAGATTCCTTGACTATAAAGAAACACTATTTTCAGAAGCTGAATGTGCGTCCTATTCTATAAAGTGGGATCTGCATCAGTGCATTTAAGGCATTAACAAAAACAACTAAAACCTGAGTCTCATAAATCTTGTAAAAGCAGGAGGAAATTTGGAGATAAAGGAGGCTAATCTCCTCATTTAACAAAATGAGGTCAGTGTGAGCAAAAGAAATGACATCTCCACTCTGAGCTTGGGACTAAAACCCCGAACCCCTGACTTGAACATCTAAGCATCTCTCATCACCCAAAACTGCATCTCCTGTTTCCCTACATCTTATTTGGATACTGTACCTTGAAAATACCATGAAATATTAGCAGCCAATTTTTAAGGCACTAAGAACCAGACCTCACACCTCCTAAAGATGACTGTGTTGGACCATCATCTGGAAGGGCAGATGCGAATCTGGAGTCAAAGGAAGTGTAATGGAATGGAGGTGTGGAGCCCGAGAACGTTCAGTCAACAACAAGGAATGACAATCAGGGAGTTCATGTCACAGGGAACATCCTTTAAGGAGCTCATGTCACAATCACATCCTATGGTGACCTGAGGTTGCATAGCACTGGAGTTGTGAAGATGGGGGCCCAGTGGTTTATTCAAGCATGCGCCCCAAGCTCTGAGGATAACAGAAGGAGAGACAGTCCCTTACAGTCCATGGTCCACAGCAGCCGAGAGTTACCGAGGGCTCCCTGTTCTGGGCCCTGTGATAAGTGATCAGATGGAGCACCTCACGTCACACACACCCCCCTTCTAAGCCCTAGGAATAAGTCCTGTGGGATGACCGCTCGACAGCGGAAGAATGAAACCCAGGGAGATCAAGAACTAGATCCAGTGTCACAGAGCTACGGGCTGTAGTGGCGTTATTCCTGCTACACTGACTCCACGCTGGGCAGAGATCTGCTGAACACCACACACCTACAAATGGTTGCTCATCATATACGAGTGTAACTGGCTATATATAAAAAGAGTCTGTAGGCTTCTTCATCAGATCAAGGATCAGAAGGATAGCCAGTCACTGTAACGCAGGGCTATTCACTACCAAATTGCTCACTGTGTATCAATGGCACAATGACACCTACATTCTGATACAAAATGCCACATTAGTCAAAGGCAGTGGCAGTCCTGAGGGACAGGGAGGGAATGTGTATACGTTTTAAGCATCTGATGCTGACCTGACTGTCCACTCAAATCCAGGTCTCCCAAGGAAATGGCCTTGTGGACTCGGAAAACTTACTAAACGTTTTGTTTACTACCAGCTCTGTTGTGAGCGCAGATCTGCTCGTAATACACAGGGAAAGGGGGGGTGGTGCTTTGCCTTTGCCTTTTCACATCCAATTCACTAGACTCTCGCTGTGAAGCTTGCCAGGCTTTCATTAAGTCCCAATCTTCACTCCCATTTTGAACATGTCCGCCAGCAGTCACACCAACACATGCAGATCTGGTTTTACCCTAAAGATTTATGCCCATCACTACAAAAAAAAAAAAAAAAGACACGAGCTTCTCCCCTCCATCCCTAGGTCTGACTGACTCATGCCCAGTGAGGACAACTAGGAGTCACGGTCACGTGGTCTTCCTCTTCTACTCATGGAAAGCTCATTCCCTCAGTAACATTTTCCAACCAGATCTGAGCTAAATGAACTGTGAAAAACAGGCAGTTTTTACAGCCACTTGCTGGAGCTGCTGTAAGTGCACTACGAATCGCAGGTATGGGGGGGTGCAGGTGGCTCAGCCTTGTCACCCTCATGCCCAGTCGGACTGCGTCCACCTGAAAGAGGGGCAGCTTCTCTTTTCCACAGCTTGCCAGGCCAAGGGCTCTGAGCTCTCCTGGAGAGCAGGTCAGAAAATCCACAGCAGGTATCCGAGTGACCGGCTAAGGGCCCTGGCAACCCTGGGACAGTCCCATCTCCCTGGGCTGCGTTTTCCTGGTCACTAAGATGGAAAGACGCACGGAATCAACGCTAAGCCTCCTCTCAGACTGAAAACTCTAAATTAGGAACGTTGACGCTTCCCTGGATTTTCCAGCGTGGCCGCGTGACCAGCCAATGGCCACAGGCTTATATGTGAGCCTGGATTAGAGGGTCATCGCGCTGGGCTTCGTCCCCAGACTGTCCAGAGGAAGTCAGTCTTAGTCATTCGCTTCCTGAGCCCCCTTCTTCCCACATCTACCCATCGGTCAATGGCGCATGAGAGGGAAAATCCGCCTGTTGGACTCTTTTTTGTCGTTTGCGGAACGCAACTGGCCATCCAGAGAGGGGTGGGGGACACGAGGGCTCGTGCTGCCGAGTGGGGACCGCTCTGGGATGAAATGAGCCCTCGCGGGGATCCCCGCTGGTTCAGCGCCAAGGTTGAAGTTGGAAAGCAGCAGGATCTCGTTGCCAGCGTGGGCGAACCGCCGGCCTTGGGATGATGTTGCAGGGTAAACTGAGCACCGCGTCTCACAGCACGTTCAACCTGTGTATGTCCTCGACTTCAAACCCCACAGCAGGATTTGGAAACCTCTGAGAAACCGGGGCCTCTGAGAAACGAAGGCACACGCTCGCTCAAGGCCACCCAAGAGCCGCGCGGTGGACACCCACATTCTTGGGGATACATTTACAATATCCTGGTTTATTAATGCTGGCTGGCAAGTCGGGTTCCTTTACTGGCGCCTTCTGATTTTAGCCACATCGTCCTGGGGGCCCAGGGTGACTTCAGCAGTGACGAACGACGTCTCCTAGGAGGATTCCCACAGGAAGGATGCTGGTGGCCAGAAATCCCTCGAGGACATCAGCTGGCCACCCTGGGCCTCCACTTCCACTTCCATCCCCATCAGAGCATTTTAGCAGCAGGAGGGAGGGGGGAGGGGCAGGGAAGAGCCATCAAGTGCTCCAGGGACCCACAGCATCCACGGCTCCAGGTCTGCAGACTGGAGACCCAGAGGCTATTGTGTTACATGATGCTGCACAAGCAGCAGTCCCGCCTCTGTGTGGCTGTCGGTGTGTTCGTAATTGTGCAGACACCTAACCAAGAAAAGACCTCGGGAAAGTTCCTGTGACACGTCGGGGTGGGGATGCTCAGCTTGCGACAATCACCTGAATCTCCGCCTAACGAACGACGCCCCGGAGGGAGGATGCTCTCCTGCAAAAGAGCAAAGCGCCGCCGAGGGACTTGGCTGCCAGCTGCTAGAAGAGTGGGCACAGAGGGGGCTTCCCCGGCTGCCGGGCCCCGGGGCAACTGGACCCATCACTCACCCCTCTGCGCTGCCACTTCCTGCCTATGCAAAGGGCTTAGAGATCTGGTGTTGAAACCGGCCGGTGAAGTGTGTGTCCCAGAGCACCAGGACCTCGGCAGCAGGGCAGCTGCCAGGCTGGAGAGGGGTGGCCGTGCCTGCTCCCCACAGAGTCAGAAGTGCCAGGGAGAAGGCCCACCCAGCTGGCACTGCGCTCACCGCTTGGTTTTTATTAGTGAAAACGAAACCTAAGGCAGTGCGCCGAAGGCAGACCGCCCCGGGCACCGCTCCTGCCTCCAAGGCCTCCCCTTCATCCCAAGAGTCTTAGGGGTGCCTCTTCCCACAAGCCTGGCATTGGGAAGAGGCAGCTGGAAAGGGGGATGCTGAGGTGTGAAAGGAGGGTCTGCAGATCACTGTCCCACGTCAAGGAGAAAGTTCCTCCCAAGATTCGTTGCGGCTCAGCTCAGCTGCTGGCTCTCAGGCTGCACGCCTGTCACATCAGGCCTGTGCAACGGGCAGGCTCTCTGCTGATTCGAGCAGGCAGATAATGAGTGTCCCAGAGCCCCTGGTGGGTTTTTACAGGCTTGAATGCGCTCTCAGGGAACCAAGTACATGGCCGGGCACACAGAACAGGCAGGCCGTACGCAGCAGGCAGGCCAGACAAGCAGCTGAGCCTCGCAGGCCCCCCGGGGAATCTCTTTCTCATCTCTTCTGTAGCTGGTGCTCACCACGCTGGTGGTGGTGGTGGCGGTGGTGGGAGTCGTGCTAGCGTGACGGCTGCTCCCACTGGTCGCCCGGCTTCTAGGCTCAGGTGTGTGCATTTCCACAAGCACACACCCATGCTTTTGGGGTCCAGGTGTCCACACGTTTACGGGTTGGGGGTGTCTGTACCCACACTTCCAAGCACCTCCTGCATTGACGCGAATAAGACTGCAGTGATAGCGACAGAGGCCAGGGGCCTCAAGAACCTGATGAGTCACTTACCGACAATGCCCTTCCCTACACTGACTCCTCGTGAGCCTCCTGGAGACACTGATGCTGAGGCGGGGACATTTCTGCAGCAAGCACCGAGGAGCACCAGGTCTGAATAAGACTAAACCGCCCCAGGTGCCAAACCTGCGTGGACTCTGGCGGAGGGACACACCCACCTGTGCCCAGGGGAGCTACAGCCCCTCCCCTCGGGCCGAACCTCGTTCTGATGATGACCTTGGCCAGCTGGGGTGCTCACCGACGTCATGAATTTGCAACATCTGTTGATCTGGCAAAGCAAAGTGAGTGGCAGAGACAAGACCTCTCGATTCTAAGAGCGCTGAACACGGAAAAGCCCAGGCCCACTGTCCGGAGACAAAGCTCGTGTTGCCAGCATTTTCACAGCCCCAGCCACCATACTGCGTCTAGGAAAAAAGACTCCCATCGAGAATTTAAATTTGAGAGGAGAGGAAGGCCAAAGATGGGGGGCATCGGCCCCACAAAGCTGCCAATTGAGGCAGAGGAGATGGTCTACAACGGCCATTCAAGATGCCTGCATCCACAGAGAAACTTCTTCACCAACACTGGATGGGGGGTGAGGCCCCCTAAACCTGATGCCAGAACCATAAGGCAAAGCAACAAAACAACACAGAGGAGGGGTTGGAAAAGACAACCTGCAATGAGAAAGCATAGACAGACCACAAATAGATATAAACTGGCTGCCCAATGCAAACTGAAGACTGAAAACCTACCAGTAAGGCTTGCCTGGTTCCAAGAACACAGTCCCTCACCCAGGGAAAGGACGCTGCCACAGCAAAGAAAGAGACCAATGGACTTAACAGAGACTAGCAAACAACAAAGAGTGGGGTGTGAGAGGATGGAGGGGGCACCTGAGGAAGGGGGAGGAGGTATCCCAAAAACCATTTACTGAGATTATGACTTAAAGAATAAAAAAAAAATCAATAAAAATTTAAAAAATAAATTTATAAAGAGGTAATTTTAAAGTTAAAGATATATAGAAAAATTTAAAAAACTAAAAAAAAAAAAATTTAAATTTACCACATGGGACAGCTGGAGAAAAGTGTCCCGAACAGGTTCTTAGTGGCCCAACAAGCCCCCTCACCCAAGCTGTGCTAATTGAAAGATCAAGGATCTGTGCTTCAGCAACGATTCCCCATAAATAGTTCCCGGCTTGAGTCAGATGTATAGCGAACCTCCTTCCGAGGAGGCAAGAGACAGACTCTCATATTGTTCTCATATGCCAAAGGCAGTTCCTTGGCTCAGAGATTGTTCCCAAACGGATGATTGCCATTCCTCCTGCCACCCCCACCCCCCTCACCCACCTACTGCCATTCCAATTCTGTCAGCTCTGGCAGCGGTGGGTGAGCTGCTACCTCCGAAAAGGAACAAAGAGGAAGAAACGGAACTTGAGGGCTCTTCCTAGTTAGGGTCCCCTTGTACCAGGAAAGGCGGAAGAGAACCTTGGAGTTGCTCTTGGCAGAAACGGAGCTTGGAACAAGCTGATCCCATGGGCAGGCTGCAGACCTACTGGCAAGGCCAAGGGCAGATGAGCACAAGGATGACCCGGAGCCCCCCCCTCCCCCATGACCTCCACAGTCCCCCAGACACAGACCATGTGCAGGCAAGTTGCCCCAAGAAGAGAGGCCTGCGCAAACCTGAACAGGTGCTCATATGGCCAGAACTGGGTTTATTCCTATGTAAAGAGGCCATTTGACTCAATGTTACACCAGAGAATAAGTTAATGAGAAAAATTAAAGTTGGGAGGGGGAAAGTAGGCAAAGAGGGCTTGATCCCAAAAGTAATGACAAGTGACGGAGTTTGTTGAATAAAGCAGTGCCTGAACAGAGAAAAGAGTGGAAAATCAAGACTGTTGCACTGTAGCCATAAAGCTTCCTGGAAGGGAGCTCTGAAGATGGGACTTGAAAGGTGGTGTGTCGCCATGAAAGCATCGCATTGTGGGCTTCTGCCTCATGAAGTAAAGAAAATAGTTCTTTTGTGGGAAGAAGAGCAAAAATAGTCCTTGCTGGGGAGAGGATGGGTTTGGTGCCCCTTTCATCCTCACAGATGGAAGTACCTTCCCGTTCTTGGGAAAGTCCAGAAAAGCCCATGGCAGAAACTTCCTAAGTATCTGCTTAGGATGGAAATGGGCTGCATGGGTGGCATTCTGCCCACCCTGTCTGCAGAGGTATGAGCAGAGGCAGAACTGTGTGTGTTGGTTTTGTTGCCCCCAAAGCTTCCCTGAGACCTGAGGCATCCTTGAAATGCTGCTTTCTCCTTGAGATGTCATGCCTCCAATCACCAGGCTGCTAACACAACCTGGAGAGACAAGTGAACCCTACCAGGGCGTGACCTGAGCTCAAATAAACTGCATTTCTATGGTTTTTGTGCTCTCGGTTATTTTGATGGCCAGGAACACTGCAACGGAAGTAAGTTGGTGAGTCAGGTTTTTCCTTCACTGGCCTGTGGACTCGGCACCTCCATCTTCCCCCATAACTGTGTGGTCCAGTGAGTGTGTGCATGTGTAAGTGTGCACACCTGGGCCTAGGAGAGGGAGGATAAAGGGGCACAGAGAGTATGATAGGGGGAAGGGGAGAGGAAGGGGAGGAGGAGGAGAGGGAGAGGGAGAAGGAGAGAGAGAGGGAAGAGGGTCCACTGAGAGTCCAGAGAGAGTGTGAAGATTCCTGGAGGGTTGGGGGACTCACCTACCTGCTGGCCCCACATGGCAATGGGCACCATGACCAGGCCAGCTGCCCCCACAATTGGTGATGAGAATGGGCTGGTTACCAGTAGACGCACCGGCTGAAGGACACGGCCAACTCTCCCTTGGAGGGAAAGGGAAGATTCTGAGGAGAAAGAAACCTGAGGAATTTCTTTCAGTGCCTTGAGAAGGGGCAGGGAGCCTTCCTTGCCCTCTGCCAAGCCCATGGGTACGCACTCTCAAGTATGAGATGGCCCTGTGGAGGCAAGGGGAGCCCAGATGAGTTCGGGAGACTCAGGAGCTGGGTTCTGTCTGAGGCTCCGTGTCCAAACACGTATGGTAACGGTTACAAACTACTGCCCGGGCTTTGCTGCATTATCCTCAAGACACCTGAGTCTGGTGGTGAGGGTACTTCAGGGAGCCACGGGGGCTACAGGGAGAAGACTACGGTGGCTAGCCCGAGGCAGCAGGTCAGCACCAGCGCCCCCTACCGAACAGGAGCGAGTTAGCAGCAAGGGGGCGAGGCACAGGCAGGTCCTCCTTGGGCAAATCCAGAGGCAGAGACCCCAAACTCCTCAAAAATCCCTGCAGGGCACATTGAGGGGGTTCTTCGTAGTACTTTGGCCAGTGTTTTTCCATGTAATTTTCAATGCAATTTCAGATTAAAAAACAAAATGAAATCTTTTTTTTTTTTTTTTTAAATCATAGGCTGCTGAAAGTTTGGATTATTCCAAGCTTTGCTCTTATAAGGTCTCTGTTGTAAAAATGTTTAGTGCTCACCCACCCCTGGGTCTCCTTTCCTGCCTGGGGAGCCAAAAAATGTCCTCTAGCCCCATCCTGGCATGATGCCAACCCTGAGCGTATGCGCTGAAGTCGCAGTTGCTTAGAAGCAACTCCAAAGCGAAGGCAGGGAGGAGCGGGAAGACCACCTGACCTTCCTCTCCTTTGCTGCAGAGTCATGAGTCACCTGTGGAGATGCAACAGCAGCCTCACAAGAAGATAACCAGGATCCTGGAGCATTAGGGGGAGAACACCGAAACACCAGCGACCACCCTCTCTAGCCTCTTGGGCTAGCCACCGTAGTCTTCTCCCTGTAGCCCCCGTGGCTCCCTTAAGGACCCTCACCACCAGACTCAGGTGTCTTGAGGATAATGCAGCAAAGCCCGGGCAGTAGTTTGTAACCATTACCATACGTGTTTGGACACGGAGCCTCAGACAGAACCCAGCTCCTGAGTCTCCCAAACTCACCTGGGCTCCCCTTGCCACCTCCACAGGGCCACAGGAGAACACCGAAACACCAGAGACACACTGGATTCACAGGTTGGGAGCCAGACACTCCTTTGTTGTTCTAAACCAGTTAGATTCCAGAGTTTGTGGTGGCGACATACTCTAAATAGCTACCCCAAAAGATGCGAACCCATTTTACAGACCAGGAAATAGTTTAGAAGTAGAAGGCACCTGCCCCAGGTCACTGGCCCAACGCCACAAATCTAGGATGATGAGGAAGAAAGAATCCAATTCAGGTTTTTCTGCCCCTAGGCCTGAGCGCGTGTGCGTGCGTGTGTGTCGCGGCTCATCATCACTCATCATCAACATGTGGAGCACTGACTAGCTGTAACTTAGTGCTGACTCTACAAAAGACAGTTCTGTAGGTGACAGACTAAGGCACAGGAGGAAAAGCCCAACCCCAAATTTCTTAATCACTGACAGCAGATAAATGAGCCCCCAAATTCAAACCATTCCATAGATGATGCAGTTTTCTTGTATTTCTTCCTGGACGCTCTAAGAACTTCAGAATATAAATACATCTGTGGGGGGAATGAAAAATGGGAGCTATAAACTGAAATGCACACTATGGTTTAAAGATGCAAATGTAATCATTACTATGTAACCCTCATCCATATGGATATGAGGGGAGAAACGTGGAGGAAATACACAAAATAGTCATTTATTCACCCGATCAATATTTACTGTCTAGTATGTGGCAAGTACTTTTTGGCACTGACACAGAACATAAGACAGACAATCTCTCCGCCTTATGTAGACCTCTTGTGTTTCAGAATTATCTCTCGGGGAAAAAGGAAGCTGTTGGGATGTTTTATTACTTCTGTGTGTCTTTCTACTTTCCATTTTTTAAAGGGTTTCATTTCTGTGTCTGGAAAATGGGTTTGCTGTGTGGGGTAGACTCATTAGATTATGTTCCAATCGTAATTAAAACCTGGACTCTCACAGGGTTAGCACAATAAACTAATGTTTGCTCACACAGTGTAATCAAATCTATGTAAGAGCAGAAGTTCATTTTCCAACCCACCATTTCCAACCTAATCCTATCATGCAAATCACAATCCAGTTCCTTGAAACCTTCAGCAAACTATTACTCAGAACGGGAGGAAATAATGACTGTGATTACTGACCTTTAATGATTTACAAGCTCCTGGTTTCTTCCAATAAAATTGCCAAAGAGATAATGATACAAATTGAGTTGGATGACAAGATAATTTAGTATCATGCCTTGCACACAATAACAGCCACTGGTGATTGTCTTCTCTGAACCAAATATTGACATGCAGGTGATGACTACAGGATTATTGATGTAGGCAAGAGAAGGCTCCTCCTAAAATTGGGATGTAGGGTTGCTGTGTCCACCGAGTGACCGTCGCACATGCATACATTTAATGACCTTTTCCAGCTCCTGTTTTCCATTGTCAATAAACTAGTTAAGCAAGACACCTGAACTTCACCTAAGAAAAACTCATTATTTCTCTGTCTTTTGTTTTTCTGTGCCCAAATCATAAACTAGCTGCTGTTTCCTCAACTTGCAAAATGCATAAAAATAGAATGAAAAAATGTGGCCCTCTCCATTGTCCCTTCGTCCCTGTCCTTTGCTGGAGACGCTAACCCTCTATTACATGAACTCTGGATAAAACGAGGCCTCGCTTGCAAGGGAAGCCCAACTGAAGACTGGCATCAAACAGTCATCACATCCCACTTCGCTACCCAATGGACCCATCTAACCCAGGAGCTGAAGAATTCTCTCTCCCTACCCCTCCTTCCACTTAGTTTTGACTGACTAAAATGAGAAGTTGATTTAACTTGAGCAAATAAAATAATAAAATAATCAATCAGTGGTAGGTAGAGGAAGGGAACGGAGAAAAGTGACCAAAAAGGAGAAAAGTGACCAAGCAGATGTGTAAGCTGAAAGGATTGCTCACGTTTTCCACTTTAAACGCATTACTTTGCACAGGTGGCTTTGCAGGTCCTGGAGGGACCTAAATTTCAACCACGATTCTCATCGCAAATACCAGATCTAAAGAAGAGCGACTAGATCTTCTCCATTGTTACGTTTCCGTGGGAACAGCGCCTGGTGAACATTGCGAAATGAGTGAATTAACATGCCACAAGTCCCGAAAGGCCATCGGAGAAATGGAAACACTGCACTGAGCGCTCGACTCCTGCTGTTCCCTGAGCGAATGGGTCGCTGGGTGGGACCCAGAATCTGGAGCTGTACGAGTTCAGCGGGCTCATTCCATCGGGCACAGAGACAGAGACAGAGAGCATCAGACACAGAGCATCAGACAGGCTGAGCAGGGTCACGAGAACAGGAGGCAGCATAGGGACACACCATAGGCACCAGCAAGCCCAGCAAGAAGCAACCGGAGGGAAGAAGGCCTGGCACCGCTAGAGTAAGGAAGGAGAACCCAGACCTGAAGAACCAGGTGGAAAGAGCAACAAGACAGGGATTCAGCTGCAGAGAAGTGAAATGTGGAGGAAAGAGGTACACAGAACTGGGGAGCTGGAAAACATGGAGGGCAGTGGTGGAAGCGCTCCACATCAGGGAAAAACACTCTCCCTCAGTGAAGCACAGGGCGGTGGGAGACCCGCTAGGGGCAGACCTTTGTCTGTTTAGGTCTCTGATTTATATCAGGTGCCTAGAACACGGCATGCGCTTAACTGCATAAATAATGAATAACTATTGATTGACAGCTGCATGACGTTCAAGCCCCTCTCCATCAATACCTAGGGTTCATTTCTCATGTACCCACCCCTAAACAACTCCCCTCCCCCCAAAAAAGCCCTGATATGAGTGTTCCAAGTTCCGAACAGAGGGCATGCCACAGAAGTAAACACACACTTGTATGAACAGATTACCACAAAGGGGTCAACACAGTGTTGTAACAACTGGACAACCACCTGCAAATGGATAAATTTAGACCTCAATCGCATGTAATACCACAAAATTAATTCAAAATGGGTCAAAGACTTGAATGTAAGACCTGAAAGCATAAAATACACAGATGAAATTATAAGTAAAACATTTGACCATACTGTCTTTACAGATTCAACTAGAATAATTAGGAAAACAAAAACAGATTAGGAAAACAAAAACAGAACTCAATAACTGGTGCTTCATCAAATTAAAAAGCTCTGTACAGAGAAAGAAATGATCATGAATATCTAATGATACCCGATGAAATGGGAGAAAACATTTGCCCAACAGATATCCAACAAGGGGCTAATATCCAAGCTCTACTGAGAACTCAGATAACTCAACAATAAGAAAACAAATAAGCCCTTCAAATAATGGACAGAAGACAGAGACATTTTTCCAAAGACACCCAAATAGTCAACAAATGCATGAAAACAAATGTTCATCATCACATCAAACTAAACCACAACGAGCTACCAACACCCACCCACCCCCATCCCTACACACATACCACCAGGGAGAATGGCTCAGACCAAAAAGACAGAGACAAGTACTGATGAGGGAGTGAAGACAAAGGGACCCATATACTCTCTTGGTAGGAATGTGGACTTGTCCAGCTTCTTAGGAAAACAGTATGGAGCCTTCTCTAAATAGTCAACTAGACCTACCATCTGATGGTAGGAAATCTCACATCTGCCTATTTATCTAAAGAAATAAAAAAACACTCATGTGAAGAGATGTATGCACACCTTTGTTCATTGCAGAACTGTTTACAAAACTGTGGAACTAACCCAGGAGTCCAAGACAGAGGGGCACATTAGGAAGATACGATACCGAACATAATAGAATACTACTCAGCTATGAAAAAGATGAACTCTTGTCATCTACAATAACTTGGCTGGATCTGGAGGGATTATGCCAAATACAATGAAACCAAAAGAAAGACAAATAGTGGATAATTTCACTCATGTGTGGAATACAGAGAAACAAAGTAAAAGAATAGACAAAACCAGACCAAACCAAATCCTAGAAATTTAGCTCTAGAATGGAAGTTTCGGGGAGAGAGCCAGAGGCGGGAGCAAAAGGAGGCAGAGATCCCAAGGCCCACAGACAGAGGATTATGGGTGCTTTGGTGATGGGCCTGTTGTGGTAACAAACAGTTGAAGAGATGCAAATCATATAGCACTATAAATCAACAGTACCCCAATAAAAATGATTTTAGAAAAACAAGACACTCCAGCCTATTCTGGCAGATCTACCCCTGAAACATCCCTGCAGTGCAGCTGGGAGAAGGCAGACCCCCTAAGGGGTTTTGGCAAAACTGCTTTTTTCCATCTATGACCTTGGAGCTCAGCAAAATGACTGATGGGTCTTCAGTGAAGGTCTTGAAGGCCAGCGAGGACTTTGCATCAACAATTCTAAGATGTTTCCACATCCAGAGAACTTGGTTTATAAGTTGGAAAGGGAAAAAGTGCATGTAGTAGAATTTACTGAAGACCAGGAAATCAGGAGCTCCAGGGTTCAGAGACAATTTTGTACAACTAACTAGGTCTCCTGGCACAGTTTCTTTGACTCTATTTTTTTTTATTTTTTATTTTTATTTTTTGAGGCTAGGTCTCGCTATTTTTGCCTGTGGAACCGCAGGCTCTCGTTGCCTGGGGTACCACAAACTCAAGCAATCCCCAGCCTCAGCTTCCCAGGTAGCTGGGATTACAGGTGTGCCACCACGCCCAGCTATTTTTTTGGAACTAGGTCTCGCTACGGGTCCCAGGCGGGACTCGAACTGCGATCCCTAGCCCCGGCCGCTTCATAGGCTGAAGCTTACAAGCACGAGCCACCGTGCCCGGCTTTCTTTGACTCTAAAATGAGCTGGGCATTAGCAGATTATCTCCACAGGTGACAGCCAGGCTACCTTTGGTCTTAATCATATTTTTGCCCGTATCTAAGGGCTGAAATGAGGCATCCCGAGTCTATTCTAACTGTAAATCTCACAGCAAGTAACTAGCTGGGCTTCCTTCTAGCCTGTCTTTGTAAAAAAATAAGGCTCCTTCTATACCTTCTAGAAGCACAGGTCTACTTCAGCAAACAGCTGGAGGCTACAGATAAAGATTTCCTTTGCTGACTTCAGAAGCAACCATCACTGGGGTGTCTTAATTCCATTCCCAAGTTTCTACCCACCAGCCTATACTACAAGAGTCTCTTACCTCCACGGAACTCCACAATATTGTGGGGTTTTTCCCAGAGTCATCAGGAAGGTCTGTCAGAAGTGCTGGCTATTTTAGCAGACTTCCCTTGCTGGACAGTGAACTCTGAGACTAGGACTGTCATCTTTTCTACTTCTCTCTTAGCATCTGATAGGCGTGACCCATAACATTTGCACATGGTGGGACCTGATGTATTTGTGAGGTGTCTTTTCATAGATTTCTAGCATATAAGTTGCTATACATGTCTCAAGCACATCTCTCCTCTTCCGGTTGACTTCAATTCGCCTTCAGTACAGATCATGCTCAGTTTTCCATTTAAGATCCCCTAAACTACTTAGATTCAATGTAGGACGTTTGAAAGGACATTTTTTAAAAGGCAAATCAAACCACAGCATAGCAGCCTGTCTGTGAAAGGTCAAATACTACAAGTTTTAGGGTTTGTGGGCCAGTGAGTCTCTGTCGGAACTGCTTAACACTGCATTGGGCATAAAAACAACCAGAAGACAACATATTTGCGTGTGTGTGCATGCATGTTCACGTTTCAATAAAGCTTTATTTACAAAAACGAGGCAGGGAATCAGACAGACCTTTGAGCTATAGTTTCCCAACCCCTCAATTAAACCTTGGAACACAAAGACAATTTAGGGACAGTTTGGTGTCATTTTGCCCATCACACGGAGAAACATTTGCTCCTACATGGGGTCTTGAGCAGGTTAAGAACACAGACAGCATTAATGTGGTGACGACAAAAGGAAAAACTAAAGCAGCATTTCTGTTCACTGGTTCTAAGACAACAGCTGGTATAAAACACCAGCAATTTAACCATGTAATACAATGCACCTACGATGGGCCCTGGATTTAAACGTAACAATAAAGGTTCTCACCATACATGTCACATTCCTACACAATACCCTTAAGACTAAAAATATGGCTTCTTCCAAAATATTCCAGCATAAACCTGTTCCAGAAAGATATCTCCCTAGATGACAAAAGCTGGTGAGAATGGGAGGAACACTTGGGCAGATAATAATGGCAAACTCTGGGTCTTGAACTCCCTCATTTGAGAGTAACATAGCCAACAATGCACAAAGGAAAAGCAGGTATAAGTTCCCTGACAAGGTGCAAAGAGGGGCTGGGGGGGGGTGTCTGTCCTGGCCACAGACTCCAGTCTCCAGGGAGGCAAGCAGCACGCAGACCGACGTTTCTCCACTGCGTGCTTTGCTCTACTCGAACAAAAAGCAGGAAGCTCCTCGTTACTCACCAGCCATCTGAGGACTCTGCCACAGGCACCGTGCATCTGTCTGGGTTCCTGCAGCTTCTGCAGAAGAGATCCATCCACCCGGGACTCATCCTTCCGAGTAGGCCAGCAGTACTCACTGACTCACAAGCGTGTGCGCACACACACACACACTCACACACACACTCTCACACCACCCTCCCAACGCTCAGAGGGAAGGCCACAACTCCTGCCCAGGACGAGCTCTCCAAAGCACAAACCGACTGAGGCCGGAGTGGTCTGGCCCCGGAGGTGCAGGGGAAGGGAGGTTGCTGCGCCAACAGATAACACAGGCTGCAAACTGATCGGCCGGAACCGGGTCTGGGCTTAAATGGCACCGGGATACTCACAGACCCAGACATTCTCTGGCGCTGGACACTGGCCGGAAAGTGGATTATCTGGGCAAATGGCATTAGAGTCGGCGCTGGCCTCAGGGGAGTCGCCAGCGATGGCTGGAGTGGCACATAGTCAGGAAACGCGCAGGGACGCAGGGCCACTCAGGCCCCCGCGGCCCTGTCCCCAAGGAGCCTCTACCACACACAGCAAGGGGACGCTTCAGCCCCCAAATGGAATGGAGGAAGCCAGGGAGTCGGGGGGGGGGGGGGGGGATTAAGAAGGGTGGAATAAAGTCTGAGGTCTTTTAAAGCAGTTCAGAGCAGACAGGAAGTCGAATTAATTCACTTTTCATTCTTTTTGGCTTCAATTAAGCCTTTCTCTCCTTCTCAGGGCTCAGTCCACGGTGGACAGAGGTGTGGGCTGTGAGGAGCTGCTGAGAGGTCACGGAAAAGGCAGAAAGCCCTCCAGCACTGTGCTGAGCGGTTAGATTACTGGAGCTGAAACAGTGACGTCAGCATCCTCATACCAGCTCCGGTAGCGCCCCAGCCCCTGTGGAGCAGACCCAAATGGACGACAGAGGGATGGACAGAAACACCGCAGGGCAGCCAGGTCCACTGCCATGGGCCAAGCCGTGTCTCCATCACACAATGCTCTAAAAAGGTGGAGGAAGAGGAGGTGTCATGTGAGGGAAAGCAAAAGGGAAAAGAAAAAAATAGCAAAACAAAACTGGAAGAGGACAAAGGGGGGAAGACGAAGGAGGCGCTGAGCAAAAGGTGGGGGCTCTCGGGAAAGCAGGAGCCACCAGGTGGATGGAGGGTCCAGCCTCATCCACTCCCTTCCTGCTGGCTCTCACCTCCACAGGGAGAAAAGCGGCTAAAAGACCTCCTCTGCAAGGCGATCAGTCACCCTCTTCCCCCTTCTGAAGCAGACCAGGTAGGAAAGGCAGGGTCAGATTTCAGGGCACCCCCACCCCCATCCCCGGCAGCAGGCTGGACTCACTCAAGGCCTCAAAAGCAGCAAAGAATGTTGATTTTACCCTTTCCAGGGGAGCTGTCCCCAAGCGACCTCGGCCCCCTCGCTCTCACCTCAGGGCACCTGCCTCAAATAACTTCCCTGGTGTTGTCATTCACCTCTTGGATAATTGATAGCGTGTCAAGCGGATGCTAAGAAAAGACCAAGGTGGTTAGACGTGTGCCTGCTATAAATAGACCCACGACATGACCAGCATTTGCCAACTTTTGAGCAAAGAACAGGCAGAGGCAGAAAGCTTCCCCCCGGGTCCCTGGGAGAGCTGGCTTCTGAACAGCAGCCACAGCCCTGGCGGGCAGCCTCCGCGAGGCACAGGGCTGGGGAGAAGATGTCACCTCTCCCTGTTTGGGAGGAAAATTAAAAATATCGCACGTGCCGCAACTTTCAGGCTTGTTTGACAGATGCTGGGGAACATTCGAATCAAACACATGCTTTAAAACGTTTGCCTTCTTCCTCCCAAATTCTCATTCTCTCTGTACGTTTCAGGCACGCCAGGCCTTTATTTTGCTCCTGAGGGTGCTTTATGGCTCTACACTTTCGTATACATACAGTCACCCTAGTAAACAAATATGTCATCTACACCCACAATAGATTAGAGGTCCGTTGCTGCAGATACAAAGAAGAGGAAAACCTCCAGACCTTTGGGTGCAAGGAGTGAAAACCAATTCAAAATAGAAAGTATCCATGGGAAAATCACAGAGATGCAAGGCCTCTCTGAACGCCAAAGGCTCCCTGCCAGGCCAGCCTGTGTCTCCACAGCCTCCCTTTGGTGAGAGAGCGCGGAGGCAAGAGAACAAAGGTCTGCAGGGTTCAAGGTGACTTAGTTGTTCAAATGGGGACTCCTGGTTTGGTGTCAGTTTTGCAACCATCTCAATCTGTGGAGGTTCAACATCGGTCCTAGCAGCTAAAGAATATTGGATCCCATGGAATTAGCTTCCTAAAAATTTTCATAATGAACAAGGGAAAAGTAGGCAGCAAAGAAAACAGTCACTTGAGTCAGTCTTTCTTTCTTTCTCTTTCTCTTTCTCTCTCTCTCTCTCTCTCTCTCTCTCTCTCCCTCCCTCCCTCCCTCCCCTTTTATTCCCTCCCTCCTAGGCACAGGTGTGCAGCTAATGCATGCACACACCCACTGGGCCAAGTCTCTACCATCACTGGGAGGAAACAGCACCACAGGTGCTGGTCAGAGAGGCCAATGGTGGAAAAAGCCAAACCCACTCATTTACCCTCAAGTGACTCCTATGGACAGACTGGAAGAAAACTGACCGGAATGCCCTGAATTCTCTGAGGGCATTGCCCATCCCCTAAAGCAACCCAGCTTCCCCAAAGCTCCACAAGGGGAAGGGGGCTCTGAAAGCTGCACAGGCCTTAGGAAAGTCACAGGTCCTGCACCTCCTCCATAAGTATCCTGGGACATATGAATGAACGGGAGGGGGGGGGTGGCACACATCACCACCAACAATCACGTGAAGAATCGCTTCGTTTCAGGACTGTGTGAACGTTAAGTTTTGGGGCCACCAACAAAGGAACAGATGAGGAAAGCCTGAACCTTTGCAGGGCTGGGGGCCATGGTCCAGTTCCTAAGATGCCCAGTAGTAGGAGAATCTCAGGACAGGTAGCGACGATGTGAATATTCACCGAACACATCAGTCAAACAAAACAGGAAATTCCTCCTCACCAAGTCACAGGCAATAACCCCAGAGAAGACTGGTGCTGCGAAGGCAACAGAAGCCACCGGTGTCCATACATCACCAATAAAACTGTTTCCTGCAGAGGCCTTAATAAGCAGGCAGATAGGAGATCTCGCCCCTGTTTCCAAGCAGAGCCGCTCATCAATAACCCAGACGGCAGATAATATGCCAAGCCCCGCTGCGCCCTCCCCACCAAGTGTGACCTCAAGGGCCTCCTGGTTATCAAGCCCGAGTTCGCACCTAGGAAATGATGGTGCCTCACCCTTTGCTGATTCATTTGTAAGCTACACTAATAATCCCAGGCTGCAAACTCAGGGCAGGGGTGGGGGTGAGGGTAGGCAAGAAATTCTTTCAGGAACCATCAGAAAGGTTCTATCTGCAAGACATAGGGGAATGATTATAATCATTTATTAAAATCTTACAATGTGAGAAAGTAAGATCGGCAAACAAAATCCAATTGAGGAATTCACCAAATGAAAAGGAACTGAACTCCTCCAGCCTGAGGCTGACAAAGAAGCCATCCAGTCAAGAGCTTTATATGCTAAACTTAGACGGGTAAACCTAGTCATTTTCCATGCCGGGCTGTTCTTAAAAGCGCTATTTAACTTCATCCATTTCTAGGATCTGAAAGACTAAGCATTTAGGTTGGTGGAGCTTTTTTCATTTAAATTCCAAATTTAAAAGGAACGTGTCTCCGAGGCTACATTGAACACAGTTAGGAACTGATGAACAGTGTTGACAGGGCTAACTCAACACCCTTCTCCCTGCCACCCCCCCCCCCAGACAAACCTACTTTCTTTCTACCTCAACCAAGTGGGTTTCATCTATTTTGGATGTGTTTCCATCTCTGTAACCTGCTTATTTAAATATTTCCCTTTCGTATTTCTCATGCTCTGTAATGTCTGAATGAACATTCTCCAGGATCTCGACAACGTCTCAAAAGCAAAGGAAGGACCGTCGCAAAGATGTCTGCAGACTCTTCCAATTCGCACTTCACGTCACCTTCACTCCTCACTGAGCTCCTCAGGCTGTCCCTCCCCACTCTGGGGAAACCTGTCCCCCAAGGCCACGGTTCTGCTCCAGGACTACATTCTACTACTGTGACTCTGTCCATCTGCAGCTGCCCACACTGGAAACCAAGTCCTCCTCTTTACCACAACTTCCTCCTTTGACTTGTGTGCATGAGTCAGTCCTTATTTTTCTACCCTTCTCCTTCCTTCCCAGCCTCTCTTCCTTCCATGAGTGTTGATGTTCACTGAGCTTCTGTGTTCAGCCCTCCTCCCTCCTCCACATTGTTCCCCAGAAGCCGCCCACTCTCTTGCCCCAGCAACTCCCAACATTTCACCTCCATCTGAGACTGCTCTCCTGACCAGCTCAAAGGGCTCAGCTCTCATTCAAAATGTCTGAAATTGTGCCCATCACCTGTCCCCTTACAACTGACCCCTCACCTGTACTTTCTAGGGGAACAAAGGATTCACTCCAGAGCCTGGAGCTCAGCTTCAGACCCCCTTCTTTCACTTCTTACATCCATCCTTCATGGATCCAGCCAGCCCTCCCTTCCTCTCTGGTTCCCTGATGCCAGTCCAGGTGGCTAAGCATGCTCTCTCCTCCAGCCTGCTCCTTCCTGCTTCCAGTGAAGCGCCAGAGATACCGCATCATTGACCACAAAGTGAATCCATGCCCTTGATACACTCTCACATTCCCCCTTCTGTCAGCTTGCTGCACAGATTATCTATCATCTCCCAAAGGTACAGAGAGCTACTGCACATCTTCTGTCCAATCTCGTTGGGGACCAAGAATGCACTCCTCTTCGGCTGTGAATGGGTAACTCTTGAAGGTATATTGCAATTGCCATCTGCTCCTGAAGCCTTCTGTTATGGAAAGAAGGTTTGTGCTCCCCAACCCCCCCACCTAATATTTACATGCTGAAGTCCTAACCCTGCCCACTGTGTCTTTGAAGATGGGGCCTTTAAGAGAGTAATTAAGGCTAAATGAGGTCATGAGGATGGGGCCTGGATCCAATAGGATTAGTGTCCTTTTGAGATATCAGAGTTTATGCTCTATTTCAACCTCTCTCTTCCTCCTTTTTCTTTTCCTCCTCCTCTGCTCCCTCCTCCTTCCCAGATTCTCCTGCCCTCCTTCTGGATGCAGGCACTGAAAAAATGAGCATTTGGGAGTGAAGACAAAGCAAGAAAGTGATTACTGACAAGTCGCAAAGGGAAACCTTACGAGAAATTGAACCCTGTTTGTCCCATGATCTTGGAATTTCCAGCCCCCAGCACTGGAGAAAATTAACCTCTGCCGTTTAAGTCACCCAGTCTGTGGCGCTTTGTTATAGAAGCCCAAGCAGTCTAGGGTTAGGGTTAGGGTTGGCCTCCCAGGAGTGAGTGGATGATGCTTTCATGAGCTTGCACACTATCCATCTAGTCGGCATCTACCATATTGCACTACAGCTACATGCTTGTATGTCCTTCTCACTACCATAAACTCCTTGAAGATAGAAATGGCATCTTACTCATTTTTGTGTTCTTTTTTCTGTTGAAGTCTAATAAAGTTCCTGATAGCAATGCTCAATAAAACGCTTGTGAACTTAGCTAATGGATTCACAAATTAAGCAAGTAAAGCTGAACTTCCAGTTTGCATGTCCATTTGCATGTGTGTTCTATGTGCAGACAGTTGTGGGGTGTGTACATGCATGTGTGTCTATAGGATGAGCTGGTTAGTTTATAAGTAATGACACTAGAAATAAGTCCAGGTGCTTCCTGCCTGTTCCAGAGAAGAATCATGTCTTCATTTCCTCAAAATTCTTCTGAATTTTCCCAGTGCAGCTGCCACCCAAAGAGGCTCAACTTAAATCAGTTTATACTAGTGTCTTCCTTTGCTTTCCTCTCTACTGGGGGGTGGGTGGCATTTAGTCAGTTTCCCCCACAGCACGAGGTTCCGTTCCCCCTTGCTGGCACTCAAACACGAAGCCAGGCTGAATCACTGGTCTGGGAAGTCTCCCTAGACTACTGAAATCTCGATGCAGAGCCTGTTCCCCAGGCACGGGGACTCTGCTCCATGGGGGAGATCAAACCTCGGAGTTTATGAATGATAATGTAGCTGAGAACAAGATGATTGTATCCACCTGGCAGACACCGAGTCTTCCAAAAAGGCGTTCTCCAGGCTCCTAGCAGAATTGAAGTATTGTGCACGCTCTTTCCAGTCTTGAGAGTGCTCTCCCTGCACCCCGGGGAAATCAGTCCTCTTTATGTTTTGTCTTTTTGCAGCCTTTTATGACAGCTTGGAACAAAGAGCTCAAGTCCTGTATCTCTTGTTTTAACTCCCCTTTGTGCAAAGCAACCTTCTTTCCCCCCACAGCTCAGGCTAGTCATACGAATTGGAAGGGAAAGAGATTTGAAAACGGATATGAATCCACTTGATCATTTGGTCTATGATCAAAATTGCAAGACTCTTATAGCTACAGAATCTTGCAGTTTTGAGAATTGGCATCTGTGACCCTTAAGTCTTTAGCCCCAGTGGTTCAACAAGCCCCTGGGAAAAGGTACTGGTTCAAAAGCCCAGGGGCTCGCTCTGCCCCTCAGGGGAAGGCCTGTTCCCGTGATGGCTCCAGCATTGATTTCTGTTGGAAGAAGACTGAAGGGTTGCATCTGGCTGGAAAAGAAGGAGGGAGTGGACTCCCAAAGCCATGCTTGCAAAGCCCTAGACAGTGGACTGAAGGAATGTCTGGCACGTTCCCTGATGTCTGCACCCCACCCCCACCCCTCCTCTGGCCCCTACAGTGCTGCTGGCACCGATGGGGAAAGATCCCACAGGTGTGGTGAGCAGACACTTAAGTCAAGAGCATCATCCGTTTGTAATCATGACAATTTCTTCTGTTTCCCGTTCAGGTGCTCTGAGCTTCGCAGAAAGAACAACTGTATTCCCGTGTTACTTAAAGTATCCACATTCTGTATTGACAGAGATGCTCAAGGAGCTGTCAAGGTGGCTGGCAACAGAGCAGGGTAAAGTCTTCCAAGAAATTAATTTTTTTTTTTTTGAGACTAGGTCTCACTATTTTTGCCCATGGAACCGCAGGCTCACGTTGCCCAGGGTATCACAGACTCAAGCAATCCCCAGCCTCAGCTTCCCAGGTAGCTGGGATTACAGGCGTGCGCCACCACATCCAGCTATTTTTTGGGACTAGGTCTTGCTGTGTTGCCCCAAGTGGGACTCGAACCGCCATCTCTAGGCCCAGCTGCTTCATAGGCTGAAGCTTACAGGCACGAGCCACCATGACCAGCTGTATCTTCTAAGAAATTCATAGCCAATTATAGGCCTGGGCTGGGTGAAGAGGCTGCATTAATACAAAGGGACACACACACACACACATACACACTTGAAGTATCCTCAATAGGCTGGGTGAAGAGGCTGCATTAATACAAAGGGACACACACACACACACACACACACACACACCTCTTGAAGTATCCTCAATAGTCCTGACAGACTCAACACTGCATTGTTTAGAAGTGCAAAATGTGCTACCCTGAGAACACAAGAAAAAGACAGGCAGTTAGTTGCGCCACCTTGTTGTCTCAGTGCAGGTAATGAAATGGGACCGAACCACAAGAGCCGGGTAAACTGAGGCATGAAAGCTGAGTGCTCCCAGCCTTCTTTGCGCCTCCAGGCTCAAGCAGCTCAGTCCTCCACTGCTCTCCTTCCCATCAGCTGAACCCACCTCACCTGCTAGTCCTTCCTGCTCTCCCTCTCTCCTTCCCCCTCCAAGTCACTGTCCCTGACTAGGTGATTCCTGGAACAGCCAAGAGCCCCTAGGGAAGAAACAGCAGCTTCCAAAACTCTGGGCTTAGACCCAGAGAACTCATTCCACTCCCTCCCTCCCCCCCAAATCCTGAGAGCCTGGCAAACGGTTGTCATGGTTACTCCATCCTTATCTGCTTTGCTTGCTCAAGAGCAGACTTCTCTCCAGCCCACCTCCAGGTTGCTCCCCCATATCCTTGGTTGCTCCCCTCCCCCCACCCTCATGTCCCCCTCTCCTGAGGGCTGAAAGGGAAGCTCGGCCTCCACTACCCCTTGGTGCCTGCCTTCCACCAGATCTTCTCTAAGAGTTCTCTCTGATGTTCCCAGATGGAGAGATGCCACCCCTGACAGAAACCACCAGTGACTGCAAAGGAAGGTTCTACACAAGTTCCAGGGAGGCTCCGCTCTCTGGCAAAAGGAGACGAGTGTTGAGAAAAGTCGTCTAACAGGCCTGCTGAGCCCACGGATTCACCAGCCCAGGGAGTGAGGCTGTGCTTCCGGCTCTGAGCAGGACTTCCGCCATCTCCCTGACACAGCCTCACACCACGTCCCATCTGTCCACCAGGTTAGAGGAGGGACATCTCCCCCCCTCCCTATCTCCCCCCAAAAAGGTCTTTTCTGGAGTCTCTCACCTCAGGCCTCCCTGGGGATCCTGCCCAGCTCTGCTGAGGTCTAGCTGACAAACGCCACCCATGTTTATGATGTTGAACTCGCTCTCTGGAAACGTGGACGCGCTGTGCAATAATCACCATCATCCAGCCGGGGAATCTCCCTAAGCTCGCAGGGCGAACATGTCCTCCACTCAGCGAGCCCAACGCACCAAGACATCCGCAGCTTCCTCCACTTTGAACCCGCTCCCCTCTCCCTGCGCTTCTCCCTCAGCACACACACGACCTGAAAATAAGCCTGAGGGCCCCGAGTTACCCTCCAGGTCCTGTCCCTCGCCTGCCTTTTTGGAAAGCCACCTCCCCTTCCCGTCTGTTTCCTGGTTTTGCACCCAGTTCCGGGCTCCTCCAGCCCCTGGCAGAACTCAGGCTACTGGACCGCCCTGATGCTGAGGTCAGGGGGCACATTTTAGCCCCTAACAAGTGGCTGTGCTGGCTACTGAGCACAACTCCGGGGAAGGAGTTCAGAACTGTCAGCTGAGTGACTTGAGCCAAGTCAGCCTCTCCGTTTTCTTGGTTTCCCCTATGCCACTGAGGATATACTCCAATGCCCACCTCACCTGGCCACGGTGAGGATGAAATGAGTTAACAAGTGCCAAGCTACCCGGGTGGTGCCCACGCAGAGACAATCATTAGTGACAAGCAGTGGTCACCTGGATCCCTTGGCCGCTGTACAGGTCACTGCTCAGCCTCTTCTGGAAACTCCACCACCTTCTCATGCCCCCTTATGCGCTCTCCCTCCCTCTCTTCTCCCCCCAAAGCTCCTCTGGGAAGATCTTCCCAGCTGTCTTTGGTAGAATGTTCCAGAGTTCTGTTTACTGTCCTTCTGCCTTGAACCCTCCCTGCCACCTCAGTGACACCCAGGCTGGCAACTGCCCTGGTGCCTGGCAGTCCAACTACCATGCCCGGTCAAGCCTCCCAGCTAGATGCCAGGCTAGGAGGCATCTACAGGGTGTCTCCACCTGGTGGCTCCAGGCTGCATAGACTCAACGTGACAAGGCAGCTCTCTCCCTCAGTGTGATGGTCGCAGTGAAAGGCTCCTTGTGGCCCAGGCCCCCAAATGACCTGTAACCAGGAGGGAAATCTCCAGGGAAAGGGGAGGTTCCAGGTTCCCTGCCCTACCTATGGGAGGGTGGAGCTGGAGAAGACGGGGAGAAGGGAGGAGAAAGTTCACGAAGAGGAGCTGCAGGAGGCACGTGGAGGAAGGAGGCAGGTGAAAAAGCTGCGCTTGATTCTCAGCCTTGGGTTTGTACCGGGGACTTGGGGGACATGAAAGGAGACACTTGAAAGAGACAGTGATGTGGGTGAGAGACTGACAATCTTGACTTGGGTTTTCATTATCCTCCTTTCCTTCCAGGCTTGCCCGGCCCCTTCTGCCCTTTCCTGCAGGTTCCCGCCAGAAGGAGCCCTAGATGTGTGGCAGGCTTCTCGAACTGCTCTAGGCCAACCCTGCCTGGCCGGGCATGTGAGCATGAGAGGATGGGGAACTTTGGGTGTTCCATGGGGAAACTATTTCATCTATTTTTTCCCTTGATCGATTGAGTCCCTTGATATTCATCGTATCAAAGTTATTTCCTATCGAAGGTCATTCACACTAGAGTGTGTTCCGTGTTGATGGCGAAGATGGTAGAACCCATGTACACCAGGCTGGTTTGAGGGTCCTGGGGTTCCCCCCATGCTGCCCTATAACACTCCCTTAACCCTCTTCCTCTAAACATCCCTGTAGTAACCAAGTCCAATGGGTTTCAGTTCAATTTCTCTCAAGGTCATCTAAGCTACCAACTTTATTGACTTTTTCCAGGTGATTATTTCCACTATTTTTGGCTTAGATTATCCAAAGTATTTCTCCCATTCAAATAAGTCCTTAGGCCGTTGCCAGAACAACCCACCTCAATGCCAACAGGCTTATGTTCCTACCCTTATTAATCTGCAAGAATTCACCACTGTCTACCACAGCAATAACCAAACTTGACTGGGGTCCCTCTTTAAAATACAGATTCCAGGCTGGACACAGTGGCACGCACCTCTAATCCCAGCTACTTGGGAGGCTGAGACTAGGAATCACTTGAGTCCGTGGGTTCGAGATTACCCTGGCAACATAGCAAGACCTAGTCTCTAAAAACAAACCAAAAAACAAATTCCTGGGCCCCGCCCTAAAATAAGTAACATCTGGTTAACTGAGGGAGTGGGTTGAGGAACAGGATTTTTTCGTAAGTGCCAGATGACCGCCAGGATCAAATACATTTGCCAAATGCTATCCTCTAAGATAAGGCAGCACTTCCTCACATCACAGAGGATCCTCTTTCAGCAATTCCTTGGTCCCCCTCACACCCTATGATCTGGCAGCTGGGAACAAGAAAGTAAGGACACATCGCCCTGACACAGTTCTCTGCCACTGATGGCCACTATGACCTGGTTTTCCGTGATGTCTCACACGTGGCCCCCATGGATGCTGGTCACCATCCCATAAAGGTGGCCCCTTGGGCCAGGCATGGTGGCGCATGCCTGTAAGCGGCAGCCTAGGAAACCATAGCCGGAACCAGGGATCGTGGTTCGAGTCCCGCTGGGGGCCCGTAGCGAGACCTAGTTCCAAAAAAATAGCTGGGCGAGGTGGCGCATGCCTATAATCCCAGCTACCTGGGAAGCTGAGGCTGGGGATGGCTTGAGCCTGTGGTACCCCGGGCAACGAGAGCCTGCGGTTCCACAGGCAAAAATAGCGAGACCTAGTCTCAAAAAAAAAAAAAAAAAAAGGGCAACCCCTCAAACAGGGAGCATCCTCCCCCCAACACCAATTGCATTGTTGTCTCCTCATCGGCCCTCAAAACTGGCTGGATATCACCTTCTCCAGGACACCTTGCTGGGATAGGTAGCTCCCCCAGCCACACCCACCCCATGTTTTCATGTTCCCCCCAGCAGTCAGGGCCCCATCCCAGGGGACGGCCTGCTTCTTTTTCTCCCTCCGATGCTCTCTATTGCCTCATCCCAGCACCTAACCCAATTCTTCGCAGCCAGAATGAGCACTGCTGAGTGACTGAGAACGGGCTGTGCCGGATTTGGCACCACTGTTTCCACCATCTGTGTCTTATCTGAAACCCAATCATCCCATCACAGCAGTCACTATGACCCCAGGTGCAGATCACCTAGAACGTTCTCTTTATTCTCATTTAAATAACTGATCAAAAGTCTCAAGTGGGGACACAGCGCACAAACTACATGACTTGTCTGTGCGTGGCAAGGGACGGACCGGACAAGACACTTGTGCCCCTACAGCAGGTGAGCACTGCCAATGGTCTGTGTGCCTGGGGAGCCCTGCGCGCCAAGGCCATTCACAGGGTTCTCTTCCTAGCTGAGGATCCTTTCACATGGCAGCGTTTACCCCTCTTGTCCGGGAAGCTATGGCTGTGAAGTGACTTCAAGCAACGCCTGCCCAGTGTCTTGCTGAAGCTGGGATACGCCTTCTCCGCTGCACTGAAGACTTTGCAACTTTAAATTTCCTGAAATGAAAATGATGCCACTTGGGCAAGGCACTCTCGATGAGCCAGCGTTTGCGTTTAGGGGTCACTCCTTTCCGGGTCCAGCTCCTTACAAATTGTTTCCTAACCTGCTCAAGAACGCTTTATGGAAATGGAGTCAGACTCTCTCATCTACAACCCTCCCACTTTTTTGAATAGAAATTGTTTATCTCTGCTTTTCAGCTCCTGTCCCAGGCATTATCCAGGCTTCTTCAAAGGTTCTAAATAGTAATTCAATCACTTCTATGAACAGAAAGTGATTCATCCAGGCCAAAGGTTTGAATCCTGTAGTCCAGGCCAGTGTTTGCTTACACCTCCCTCATCCAGGGAGGACTTGAAAGGATTACAATGTGCTTTATTCTGCAGTTACTATAAGTGAGAAGTATATCCTAAAGTCCTGAAGTTTCCTTTTGAAGACTTAGGGGAATGAATCACCCATTGATTTTTTTTTTTCCGAGCAGAGTGGTTGACCTACACACACACACACACACACACACACACACGCACACGCACACTCACACGCACACACACACACACAATTTGAAGTCAGAAAGACTCTGTAAGAAAGGCCAAAATAAAACTCCAAACTTCCTCATTTAGTGGCACTGGACCATTAACCTCTACGAGCCTCCACTTCAATTTTCAAGATAAGGAGAATGATGATGCTGTTTTTCAGGACAGCTTTACGATGTACACGCGTTAATACAATGGGAGCTACAAAAATGAATTCAACTGAATTGTCAGGATATTTTCTTTTCCACCTAAATATACCCAGTTCCGTCATCCATTTCTCCGGAGACCATGCTTCCAGACCTTTGGGTCCCTGGCTAACCACCCTTCTCTGGCCAACCCTAATGGCTCTGCCCCACGAAAGGAACCCCAGCAGACACAAGTCTCCAGGCTGTCTACCCAGGAAAGAGGGCTGCCTTCTGCAATCAATTCATTTGCTTCCGCTTATGCAGCTTTCTAGTGGCCCTGGCATATTTAGCAGCATACACTGAGCTCTTTGTCAAGCACAACCAAGATGTCTTTGCTCCATCAGAACTACACCAATAGCTGGGTGCTGTGGCACATGGCTTTAATCCCAGCCTAGCAAGGGAGGCCGAGACTGGAAATCGCTTGAGTCCGTGGGTTTGAGACCCACCCAGGGCAAAATAGCAAGATCTAGTCTCCCAAAATAGCTGGGCATGGTGGCACATGCCTGTAAGCCCAGCTACCCGGGAAGCTGAGGCTGGGGATCGCTTGAGTCCTTGGTACCCTGGACTAGAGTCTGCAGTTCCCTGGGCAACATAGCAAGACCTAGTCTCAAAAAAAAAGAAAAAAAAAAAAAACACTACAACAATAGGTATTTTTTCCCCTCCTATCATATTAGCATTAATTTTTTTAACTCCAAAATGCAAGAATTTACATCCATCTCCTGGAAATACAATCTTGTTACTTTTAACCCAGCATTTTTTTTTTTTTTTGAGACTAAGTCTCGCTATTTTTGCCCATGGAATCGCAG